>UELX01000704.1:0-64227 GCA_900480035.1 Eupelmus urozonus | reverse complement strand
AACGATTTTTTGACCTTTTAGAAAGTACTTTATCAATAATTAAGTTTTGATCGCCTATCATTGCAATGCATTTATAATTATAAATATTTTTACCCGATTAGAGAAGTTCCAACTTCATCCGCATGTAGCGCTGTCAGTACCTTCGACAAGGCGAATATATTTGTTCAGTTTTGTATGATAACACACTTGATAGAATTTAACCTCCTAAAATTGCTTGACAATATTGGATGATAATGTACGACAGAGGTGATCCTTTCGAGAATTACGTTTATACGGAGATTCATGATCAAAATAAAGTTGATTTTAGTTGAATAATGGGAAAAAAGTGTTTACCAAACCGCAGGATAAATCAGCTGGTGCATTGTGTATAATAGTGAATGAATCTAAAAAATCTGAGAAACTCAGTTCAAAATGCCTTTTACTGCAGATGCCGCCGCTCATCAAATACAAGTAATATTTTACTATATAGAAAATATGTAGATATACTTAGCATTTACTATAAGACTTGATTAGCCATGATAGCTCGCACAAGTTTTTGCCAAAATATTGCGTATATCAAATTGTAGGTTATGTTATGCTTCTATTATTTTGTTTTGTTTTTTTAGGAAAGATTGAAGAGTATTTATCAACTTGTTCATGAAGTTGAAAAAGCACGAAATCATTCTGAGATTAATTTGAATAACATTACAAAGACTCATGAAAAAGTTAATCCAGATGAGAAGATATCACCTTTTTATCAGCAAAAATTGAAAAACATTTACACTTTGGCTGTTGTCGATGCTCAGCAAGAAGAAGAGTTATTGAGAAAAGCCTTGGAAAAAATAAATGAAATTAGATCAATTAGAAATGAAAGGAGAATTCAGGTTCGTTCCATTATCTAAATTATCTATTGATAAATTAAGTAAAAATTAAATTAAAATTTTAACTTGGATTAAAACCTCAAATTAATATTAATATTAATATTAGTTGTATTTTATGTTATAAAATATTTAATTATTAAATTACAATATTGTATTATTCTTTTTAAGGCTCGCAATGCTGGTAACAAAGAAACTATTAGACGAGGTGCTTTGATGAAGATGCTTTTGAGCACTGCACAAACTTTGCCATTATATGTTGGCAAATCACCAGGTGCTAAAGCACCTCCACTGTGTGGAGCAATTCCTGCTGAACCTACTTATATAGCTAAAGTTAGAATTCTCTTAAATATGCAATAAATATATCAATTATGCTTGAATATAAATCACAATTTTTTTATTATAGATGGGTGATATGGTAGCTGCTTTAGTAAAAGGTTCTGAAGAAGAAGAAAATTGGATTCTAGCTGAAGTAGTTCACTTTAATCCTACAACAAACAAGTATGAAGTAGATGACATTGATGAGGAACAAAAGGATAGACATATTTTATCAAGGCGCAGAGTTGTTCCTTTACCACTCATGAGAGCAGATCCAGAAACAGATCCGCATGCGTTGTTTCCTAAAGGCTCAATAGGTAAGAAATTATGTTCTTTTTAATTTTAGCATTGAAAATTAATTTCTTGTTTAAGGCAGCTCTTGCTCACTTTATAGTTTTTTGTTTATAAAATTTAAGTGTTAATAACTGAATAAAATTCTTAACAAAATTAATTTGTATATTCAAGAAAAGTAATACAAAATTTCAGATAGATTTATTGTTTATATTTTGAGTTAAATTTATTCAGATTACTCTTTTATGGATTTTCTTGTTAATATATATTCTATGTATGGGAAAAGTTTGTAAGCTTTTATTAAATATATCTTAAAAAATATTTAATTTATCACAAATGTTGCAAGAGTATTGTTGATGATAAAAATTCCGTATCATGATTTTTAAATTTAATGAACAATAAACTACATTGTGTGTAAGAACTACCTTAAAGCATGATAATGAAAAATTTATCAAAACAAAATATTTTTAGTTATGGCTTTATATCCTCAAACAACATGCTTCTATAAAGCAGTTGTTAATCATTTACCAGCCACAGCACAAGAAGAGTACGAAGTACTTTTTGAAGATGCCACCTATGCTGATGGGTATTCACCTCCTTTGAATGTACCACAGCGTTATGTTATTTCTATCAAAGAAAGTAAAAAGAATAAAAGCCAGTCATAACTATAAATTAAAACTAATCGGTGATTGTATTATATCGAACTTAAATTTTGCATTATATACTAAAATATTTATAATAAGTATAGTTGATTTCATCTCAAGATACACTATTTTAGCTTTTACATAGATTTTTATTTTTTATAGTAGTTAGATATATCTTTATTATTTGAAAAATTTTGAAGATAATAAAATTAATTTACTTTTATTATTAAGAATTAATAATACGAAATTCATGCTAGATTTGTAATAATATTACATTTCTGGCTTAGCTATATTATTTATATAAAATACCTTAAGTATAATTTAAATTTTGTATATGCGGTTGTCACAATGATTCTAGATCATTTTGTTGTCATTTAAAATCTGATGTTTCATGAACATTACAGTATTCTTCATCAGAGCGAGCCTGAATTTGATTCAGGTAGATTGAAAAATCTTAAAAATCATTAATTTAAATTTTGTAATACATTCTTTTAATTGTATGGTAACATTTTATATCATCTAAAAAATAAAGTTGGAGGATAGAATTAAGTATCATCATAATAATTCTGTAATTCTTTATTTACATACTCATGAATTCCTTTATAACAATATTACAAGAGATGATTTTTCATGGAATTTATCAAATTATTGTGTCCAGTGTATTTTGTATACATTTTTTCAAATTAATTTACTCTTATTTAAATTCTCCAATGTCGATATTTGATTCAGCAGCAGTTGAGGATACAAAATACATCAGACTGCATCTAATATTTACATTTAAAACAATAAACATAAATACCCTTGTCATATAAATAATATAATTCTATCAAAAATCAATTTGTTTTGTACTAGGTTATCTATATAATAAATTATTTTCAGCTGCCTCAATAATGCTCATACATACATTTTTCCTCTATTCCGTCCGCATAAAACAAGTTGTCGACTTAATCTTGGTCATGTTTGTTTTCATATCGTAGAGCTAAGTACTCTTTCTTTAATCAAAGTGAAAACTTTTCAAAATCGTTCTCGAAACCACACTACCAAATTTAAGTCAAAAACTTCCATTTCCTTACTAAAATTCTCCCTGTAACCCTCTATAACTGCTTGGGCATAATGTGCGATATTAAAAAGTAACAGTTGCGTCGCCGGTGTTTATTTATTACATTTGTATTTTATACGCGCTTGACTGTTAAATAGTCGCAGAACGTGCATTGCACGCAATTCAAAAAACTTCTTTTTAGTTTTTTTTTTTGTATTACAATATATTTGCAAAAGCTTTTAATATAGCCTGCACATCAAAAGCTACAGAACTAGTGACAAAACTTTTTGGATTAATCATATATCTTAATGTCATTTATAAGTCAAATACCAAGTTTTTCGTCCTCGTGGACCTCATCACTGAGTAGTATTCAAGTGTGATAGTATTATGCTAAATCTTTTCTGTAAACGATTAACGGATTCCGAAATTTGTTCGTATAATTTGAATTTCTCAAAATAAAGTAGTCCATTAGTAAATGTTTAAAATTTATTTTATTGTAAATGGCAATGTATCAAATATTGCTTTTTTCTAGTACTGTTTATAGCCTGTTTTATAGAGCAGTGTATTATATAATATGGGTGTGCATATTATTATTATTTTTATTATTTATTGTTACGTTTTAATACGTATTTTAAAATTTTTATTTTACCGAAATTTCCTTATTGAAATTTAATATTAAGATTATATTGGTGAATGTACGTAGCAGTGTGTATTTGAAATGTAATTTTGAAGTTTCTTTTTAAAAAGTTTTATGAAGCTTAGATAAAATTTTGTTAACGTTAATTAAGTATTATTGCACTATTCTATATTTTTTAGTTTTCTGAGTGCTGTGAGTGCTGTATAACAAGATTTTTCAAGTGTCTTTTCATGGAATGACAAGGTTTATTATAGATGTTGATATCAACCAATTTTAGGTAATTCATAAGACAAGAATTCTAATAAACTGTTACTAATGGATTTTTACAGTCAGCATAATAATATTAAATAATTTTGTGTATTTATATATACAAAACAATTTAATATAAAATTTATTGATTATTACTCTGTGTTTAGGGGAACAAAAATAGATTTACAATTGTTTAGCTGATTCTTGATACACGTAAGTATAAAAACGTTTTTTATGTATAAATAGACAAAGATTGATTATATTCGATTAAATTCATGAAATTATAAAGTTGTATACTCGACATCGCTAAGCGTTTTTTTTTTTACTAATTTATTGAATTCATCGAAGTCAAAGCGTTCTATCATTGCTTTTATGTACCGCAAGTAACATCTTAAAAGGCCTATTCTATACATTTTTGTCAATTACAATTTTTCTTTCTAAACATTTGTTGCGTTCTACTTTACATACTGCAAATAGAAGCGATTTCGGCATTTTCACAATTGTTCAATGTAAAAATAGATTATACGATGTTGAAATCACGAAACTATGCGCCTCTTCAAAGGAACGTCAAAAGGAACAAACGTTGTTCGACAAGACCATTTGCAAACATTAATTTGGTTATCGGCTGACCAGATTTTCCGTAAATCTCTTACAGTTTTATTTTAACCCGAATCTGTACAAGGTGTAATTGCCCCCTTTGATTGCAGAAAGCGCTTTCTATTTGCCAGTTTACCTAAGGGAAGTATGGCATTTTTTTTATTATACATATACGCTTAGTAATTATCGTTTCATTATGATTTAAAACACTAAATGTTTCATTCGCATTGTTCATTTGTATTTCGTAAAAATTTCAAGGGCTCTGTGTGACATACAACTCTACGGTCGGACAATGTTATTGTCTATGCGAGTATGTATATTATGATCGCATCGGGTTAATCTCATCGAAATGAGATTCAAAAGACATTTTCAAAATTACAAACAACGAGCAGTACTATAAAAACTGCTCCACATCCATTTCGGTCATAAAGCTTGGCATATATATGCGACATATATAAATAACATTAACAAAATTGTTTCAACAAAATTTCAAATTATATGTTAAAAATCTCGGATAAAATAATATTTTCAAAACATTAAAAACAGTAAACAATTATTTTTTAAAGCATAGCTGTTATAGCATTAATGACACGCTTCATTTGGGAGTAACAAAGTACCAAAAGACTAACTTCATAACACGTTTTTAAAAGAATTATTAATGTTACTAAATCTGCAGGAAAAACATAGATCGGTTACGTAGTAGACAAGGTTTCCATATATTGAGGACGGCATGAGAAGTTGGGAGTGTCAAATACTAAAAATTGTCTTTGAATCGGACAATTATCTGAGATCATTATTCACGTATCAATAAACTGATCACTTGAAAAATAAAATGTCTTTGCGAGGGTATACCTAAGGTATAATCAGTAAAATTGTGAAAAATAGTATAAGTAGTGTTTTCCTGTAGTAAAACAAAACATAACAAAACATAATTTACAAAATTATGAGGATAGAGTATATTGTCATTTAAAATCCCCCTTAGAAGATTTGCAAGAAGATTTTTGGTAATTAATTTTTTTTCATTTAATGCAAAAATAAAATCTTTAATAAACTTAATAGAACGAATTTATAAATATATGAAAAAGTAGGAAATAGTCACTCAGATTTTGTGTTGGCCCTAAATGCCATATTAAAATTAGAAATTTCAAGAGCCAACTCGAAAGCTAATACGACCGTTTTCCTCCTAAACTTTTTAATTCTCATATTTTAGTGAGCAATAAAAATTACGTGAATATAATCATTTTAAGTTATAAAAAATTACGAATTTTTTATGTACCAAGCCCTATCAATATACAGTTTAATTAACTAGAGATTTTATCAGAAGTTGTTGTTGCTTTACATTATTGCCCATGTTTACAAAGAGCTAAAAAAAACAACGTTGGCTGAAAGTTTCTTTTAAGCATTTGTCTGTTAATATGTTGTTTTAAGTTTGGTGTTGATTCCTTAAATATACTGTATGCCAATAAACTATAAACACCTTTTTAGTTGATGTTCAACAAAACTATGTTGCTCACTTTACATTATTTATAACATTCACTTGGTCGAAAATGTACTCTAAATGCAACTTTGATTGCAATACCCTAACATGGATCCATTTTTTTCTAAAATGGAACTACATTGGAATTTTATGCTAAATACTGCACGTCGGATTGTTTTTTTCTTTTTTAAGTTGTATAATAGTTGTTATAGTTTAGACTAAAAAGATTAACGCACTTACAACCGATCAAGTCATCGCAACACGGGGCATCATAATCAATCACAGTTCTTATAATTTTTCTTAGGGTCTTGTGTGTAAACGATTCAAAACTGTTTTAGATACAATTCGAAGCTACTATTATATGATATGGGAAATTGAACAATCTCTTGTTTGTGGCAGTCGCGTGGAAGTTTCAATGATAATCAAGTCGTTGAAGCAAAATTCAACGAAATTTGTACAAACCTCTTTTAATGTATTAATGTTATCATTTCTGCGTTTCATTTCATGTTCAATATTTCCACATAATCCTTACGTAATTTTATATTGTTTTATGTTAATCATCTTGCAGTATATTTTTCCAAGTTAATACACGATGTTTTTTGCACATCAATTTGATTAAACTTGAACGTTCTGATGAAATTTCACTGGCAAAAATTTACGCGATTTTTGGTTCAGGCAGTACATTTTCATCACTCACACTTTAGTCACTATTTATAAATAATCCATTTTTCAAATTTTAGCTTATAGCATTTTTAAAGACATTGCATATTGCATATCTACAATGAATTAATTCGCGTACCTTCTTAGATTCATTAATGCACTTATTTATTGTTTTACACGCTGAAACCCTTTAAGATATCGTCAGTGCTGATCCTTAGCCCAATTTGGATTATAATTGTACTTAAATAGAATTAACAATATTGCGGCGATAAGCAAAAGTAAAGCTTACGCATTATATACATACAATTTTTAAGTAATTTGTTCAGAAACCTATGATGTCAAATAATAAATCGTTTTGTCATAATGTTTCATTTTTCTCCATTAATAAGAACAAAATACTCTAAATAAATCATCCGCAAAGGGTTAAAGCGTACAAATACTCCAACAGGCACGCAGTCCGTTCTTCGTAAAAATCAATCAATCTTCGATCTCATTATCACTCGCACTCTCTCCTCAACCAATCGCCATCGAGGAAGCGTATATACACAGCCGCAGGCGCGCGTAGTTCACAGCACGAATCCTCGATTAATAAAAAGTAGATCCAGCAGCAGAGATACCTAACACACCAGATCGTAGATCTAGTGTGTTAGTCTCCTGTTTCACATGGCCTCCTGGCTGCTGTTCACCGACTGAGAGCTGCGGGAAGTCTTGCGGCTGATGGGCTCGAGGTATGAGGCTGGGGCCCAGCCTTCGATGCCCGCGCCGACGAGCTTGACGAACCACCAGCCGGCGCAGCCGACCTTGAGGAGCTCCAGGCTGTCGCCCTCGCGCATCGTCACCTCGGACTGGCCCATCGCGCAGTAGTCCGCCAGCGCCACGTACCTGCCGCCCTGAAAATCGAAGAATAAGGCGAGATGAGACGATGCTGACTTCGTGATGGGTATCGAGCTATACTGTGCACTGGCATTGAGACTCTTTTATTAGTATTCTTTTTTTTTATTGGTCGTAGAGGCTAGTTCCTTTATTGCAGGCGTGATTAGAGAAGAAGCTGAACAATCGTTGCATGAAGACTTATTTTTACGACGGAATATACGGTTGCATTAAAATTTGAGGGCGTTTGAAGGTGTTTAGATTTTAACGAAGATTGTATATGTTTATATTTATAGTTTAAGTTAGCATTGAATTAATTGAAATTTAATTTTAATTGGCGCGAGAAAATACAATTTATAATGGTTTATTTTTAAAAATAAATTTCAAGTTTTCGATTCGTCGTTTAATAGCTGGGTTATTTATTGAACTCTTTTAAAATGTTCTCATTTAAAGGCTTAATAAATCGGACATAGAGAGATTTCAATTATTAATTTGGATACCATTACTTTAAAAGATTGCTGATACCAAACGGTACGATATAAAAAATGTAATCAGCAACTTGAAATCCTTTTTTTTTTACATTATTTTGCTGCCAAAAAATTAATGTATTGAATTGAAAATTTAATTATATTATGATCTTTTTTGTAACTGAATAATTGATTATAAATACAAACATTTTTTATTCAAAGTCTTTTAAAATTGTATATTTTAATAAATCTGTTATTAAACCGAATTTCCTCTTATTTTAATAAATTGCCGTATATTTTTCGTAAAATAAAATTTCACATTCAACTTTTTTGCACACATATCTAGCAAACAAATCATAAACTCTTCTATCATGAAACAAACTCAAACTAGTTTTATAGACATGTACAGTTTTATACACAGCACCACGTTCTTAGCTTTATGTTTGTAAACGAAATAAATGAAATAAAACTGAAGGGAAAAGTATACTTAAAGTTTTACTGCAAACAGTTATTTTACACTCTGTAAAATTTGTTTATTATGATGTGATGAGTAAACAGAAAGTTTATGACATGAATTATGATTAAGATCATGATTTCAAGTATTCTAATATCTACAGAGTCAATGAAAATTACAAAAAACCTTAATTATTTGGAGTTCCATGTTAAAATTTCCTTTCGATGAAGTTTGACTCCATGGGATTTAAAAATTTATCTTGTTCGAATATTATTTCTAAAAAGTAACAAAAAAATTGTTTAATAACGAAAACCTTTAACTTATAAGAAATGATAAAGTAACTTAATCAAACGGTGAGCTTTCGGAAGTGATATTATTACGATTAATACCTAGGTCTTAATAAAATTATTAAATTAAAATTGTTTGACTCAATTATCAATATGCTGAAAAAAGTACTTCCGTTTTATTTGCTTTATATATAATCTTTAGTTAATTTTATTATTTTATAGAAAAATTATTTTGTTAGTCTTGAAAACTTAATTTACATTAATTTAATTTTATATTTTCCCTTTTTAATTTAAATGTCAAATATTAAATAAAGTATACTCCCCCTTAGTTCGTAGAAATGTGATGTACAGCAATAATTTTATTTTATAAGAAATTAATTTTTATAACTAATCTAAGGTAATGAACTTACGGGAGCTGGTCCAGACACATCGCCGAATCCGTCTTCGTCGTCTGTATTGCTGTTTTCCGAACTCCAGCCTACGTCATCGTTATCCGTTGATTGAGATACATCGGTGAGATGTGAAACCATACTGTTGCTATCAACCGAAAGTGTGCGCAATGATCCGGATAAGCTACTCTGAGCATCCCATGAAATTGTTTGTCGAAGAGGTCTGAAAAATTATTAAAAATCATTATTAGTACGGTTTACACTTATTTTTTAAGACTTTGCAGCAATAAATATTCTATAAAGTACACAGTTTAAGCTTTCAATTATCTTTTCATCTTTCAATTATCTTGATAGTGTTGAAAACTGAAAACCTTAGAAAAAGAAAACCTACAATTACTATCAATATTTATTCAAAAATAAATAACAATATTGAAAAAAATTAAATAAAGCAATGATTAAAAACAATCAAAATATGTCTTACTGCAACAGAAATAAATAAATTTAAAAAACGAGTCTGACCCATACTTATGACCGGATTTGCCAAGGAGAGCCGTGTTTTGTTTGCCTTTGAGCTCAGCCAGCTGTGACATGAGAACGGCTTTTATCTGTCGAACCCAGGTTTGCTTGACGTCGATACTCGATGCCTGAATCGTGTGAACCTCGGCTCGGCCTTGTAGCCAAATCTCGAATCTCCGCGCGTCACCCTTCACGGATTCCGTTAAACCGATTTGTGAAGTCTTGGAAAAATGAATTGGAAATGAAATGGTCTGACAAGCAAGAAACCGTTGAATAATTTTCAAATGAAGGGATGAACGAGCTTACTTTTAGGCATCTTTTGAAATGGTATGTAGCTTTGGTGTGCGCTTGGGGCTTACTGTGCTTGCAGAATATCACAGCTTTCTCGTACAAGAAAATGTGACGCTGTGATGGCTTTAACCGTAACAGTCGCTCTCGCTTGCTGCTGCTCCACACGCTAAACGATCCTTGTAGAAGAAGCTCACCTTGAGCGTTTAAGTCACCCTATAAATTTATAAATTTAAGTTTATAATTCAAATATCTGCAGTTAAAAATGAAAGATTCGGAGTATAAGGAGATGAAGTGCAATTTCAAATACTTTGGTGAAAATGGATAAGTTTGGATAATAAACTTAATTTGATATTTTCAATAGTGAAATAGCTTACCCCAAAACCAGTGATAGCAGTCTGATGCATGCTGTCGTTAACGCATTTTAGAACAACGAGCATGCAATCAAGTGCCTCCTGGAGCTCGGAGCAGCAAGATTGTTCGTCGCTGTATTTCAGTAGATCCTTCAGAAGTAACTGATACTTGGTGATGCGCTGCACCGGCTTGAGTAAATAGGCGGCCAGCGGAAGCTTGTGACCGAGCTTCTGCTGACAAGCTACGAGGAATTGCGGCTCGCTCTGAATCTGCTCGCGCAGCCTCTCCGAACGTGGGATATTTTGACAATAGTAACTGTACAACCTAAAGAAAACCTCTCTCTGCCAAGAAACAATAGGATTCAATTAACTTCGTTTCTCCTTCTCTCTGTACTTGTGCTTTGATTTGAAGCTCACTAGTCTAGATCCAAGATTGCATTGTTTTTATCTTAAGGGAACGCGCGGCGAGTAACAGTATATCGAATGTTTTCTACTACAGCTCCTATAAACATTGGCTTTATACATTTTTATAGGAGCTTCATTGAGGTTACTGAGGCTTGCTGTACATACATACCGTATTGGTATTGACAATGTGTTACTGTTTTAATTATCATTAAGAACTTTATAAGGTCTTAGACTAGGGAGCTTGTGTTTCATTCAATATATTTACAAACAATTAGAATTTTCAAAGTTAAATGAACTAAAAATGATAATTTAATCTATTGTTTCATAATTGACGATAATTCTGCAATTAACTTATAAATTAGTAATACAGAAAGAGGAGCTTTTGGATATTTAGTAAATTATCCTACAAAATAAAAAAACTAAAATACTTCTATAAATTTCATTAAAATTTTATGAGAAATTATTGTCATATTTTTAAATTTGAATAGTACTTGTAAGTTATTAAAATTATTATTAAAATAATACAATAATAAATTTCGTGGAAAAAATTAATTTCTTAATAACACTGTTTCTCTCAATGTTTAAAAATGTTTTCAAAAATTTCTAAACTAAACGTACCCTTTGAACAAAGCACAAAGCTACGAGCTCCGTGTTGGATATACAGTTTTCCAGGTCCCTCAGAAACGTGTCGCCGTGAAAGTGGTAAATATCCTCGAGATTGCCGAAGAGAATATCGGCTTTGCCGACGAGGGCCGCAGGCAAAAGATGCGCCATGGCCTCGTTGTTCATTTCCATTTTGTAGCCTTTGATTATCGAGCCGAGCTCGGCAACGTAGATTCGCTCGGTCTCGACCAGCTCGGCCAGCACGTGGCCGCGCTTTTGACGCAGAGCCTCGATGTCCCGGGGCTCGCTTTCCGGCGACGACACCTCGCCGCACTCGATTGGACCCATTTCCATCTGCAAACGTTATTTTTATCGATTGCAATGTTTTCGTTGTTGATGAATTTGTTTTTATTGTTAAAACCAAATGTTTGGCTTTATTTTGAAAAATAATGATAAATAATTGATTGAATAAAATAAAAAATTTTAAATCAAAATTCAAAAATAAATTAATTTTCTATTAATTTTAATGAAGTTTACCCTAGGCATTGTATTGGCTTTCTTTAAGATCCTTCCGGGTCTAATACATTGAGGCGCTGGCTGAAGAGGCTTAGCCGGCTCTGGTGTTACGGGTTGTATTGGCCTTGCTGGCTTTATAAGTTGTTGTTTTAGGGCCATGATTCTTTTATCACACATCAACGATACATCTTCTATCCTTTGCAACACCTTAAATATTAAATTATTAATAATGTAATTTTAAATAATAATTGTAAAATACTTTCTTTAAAATTTAATATTTTCAATACCTGTGTAACAAGAGCTTTGGTTTCTGGCATGATGGAGTCTTCAAATATACTTCTTGGATGATGAAATTCTTCAGCAGCTTCGATTAAAGATTGAAGTTCCTGTAAAGCTTGATCAGCTGGCGTCGAACTGTTTTGTGCAGCTAATAATTCTATTCCTCGTGTACACCAGGTATTTGCCTTAAAGTGTAAATAATATCATAAATAAAAACACACGTTTACAAATTTTCTATAGTATAAAGATAAAAAGTAAAGTATTCATGAAAAATTGTCATTATCGGAATAATGACTTTTCGATCTTCACCGAACTAAGATGTTACTATCTTTGATTTTGAGGGCAGAGCACGTATTCTCCTCCAATATTCGATGGCTGTTATACGTGAATACCCAACCAAAAATAATAAGGTGTTTCGTCCTCGAGCAGCTAGCCGCTCTAACTTAGACGCCTGTCGAGAGATGAACTCCGATAATGACAATTTCTCATCAATATAAAAAACCGCCGAACGATAGAGTCATTTTTCGATCTTAAAAAGAAAATTATTATAAAATAATTATAATTTATTAATAATTGAATGCCTGGATGCAATAACTCGCCGAGCGTCATAAGAAAAGCACAGCGCTAGGCGATTAATAATTAATAATTAAATAAAATAATTCTATATAAATTTTAAGTACATAAATAAAAATGTAAAAAAATAATTTCTATAATAATACAAGTCCATTACGAAATTTAGAATATTCACAGTTTACAAATTAGCTCCCGAGTGTTTTTTCTTGAAAATATAAAGTATCTAATAAAATCGGCTTAACGATATTAAAAGTAAATTTGGCCCTAAAATGTAACATTGAAAAAACAAAACTGGTAAATAATAAAATGAATTTTCGAATAACTATTATCGAGCTTATTGTATGAAATTTCCGTAGTAAAAAAGCGCATACCTTATCGATGTGCTCCATAAGCTCGCGGCACTTGGTGAGGGTGTGCAGCCGCCTCTCGAGCCTCTGGCTGAGTATCGTGCAGACCCTCTGCAGCTCGGCGCATTTCGGCTCGACGACCTCGGCCGGACACTGATGCCTGCCGGACAGCAATTGCTGACCGGCGGTGATTACCTCCTCGGCCCTGTCTATGTCTCCCTAAAACGAGGACGTTGTAATATAAAGGGCGAGGCTGACGCTTCATGCAAACATTCGTCATAGATATAAATGATAGGAAGAGTGAAGAGAAAAACGTTTATAAAGAGAGAGAGAGAGAGAGAGAGAAAGAGAGTGAGAGAGATAACTACTGAATATGATAGTTGCATATCGTTTCGAGGTGGGTTTATGAATGGTGCAATTCGGTGATTATGGAGAAGGCTAGTAAAATGTTACGTGAAATGGTATGTTTTTTATAAGGAGTTACGTACGTGGTAGATAATGATTAAAAAATGGGCTGTTGTTTAGTTAATTCAAATATTTGTCTACGGATTTTAGGTTTGTTTTCTTCAAAATGCCTATTTACATTTTAAAATAAAATAAGAGCTTTGATTACAGTATTCAAAAAGAAATGTTATCATAACTGTACAAGTATAACATGAAAATTAAATATTCGTTTTAATGTTAATTTCTTGACGATAAAAATATATTTAAAAGTTTAAAATTATTTTCAAACCTCGAAACGCATACAATTTAAGACTGTCACATTTAAGTCGCCAAAAACATTCTTTAATAATTTTAATAAGACCGTCTCTCAGCAGCAGAGACAAATTAAAATTGACTTTGAAAAAGAAATATAAAACAAATGTACTATCTTTCGTGCAGTTATTAGTGCGAAAAAAATATTCTGTAAGAGTGCGTCATTTTCAGAGACAATCATGCTGCTGATATATCATAGTTAAGTAATACGAGCTAAATTTCTAACTTGTAAGACAGTTTGATGAATCAAGCATTTATCAAGTTTTTGATGACACAATGTTAAAATATATTTTAAGTACGTGATATAGTCAAAAATTTAGCTTATACGTTTTATATTCTATAGAATATTCTTTTATTATAAATCAGTCATATAAGTCGTAAAAGTTGCAAATAAAATAAAACTTTAATAATAGTTTTACGAAATAAATAATATTGTCAGTTATAAGCTATGTAGGGAATTTAATTATTACACAATTTACAAGAGTAATTAATTTAGTTTTTAAAAATGAAAACTTTAGTTTGAAAACAAATTGATTGATGCAAGGAAAAGAGAATATACTACGTCTTAAGAGTCGTCAACAGTCTTTTCTCAAAATAAGCGTTCGAAGAAAATAAGGAGCTAAGTAGCCTTTAAAATATAATTGAACAGATCTTTGAATATATATACTATAACAGAGTATTATGATTATAAATTTTTTTAAGTGGATTGCTTACCAAGACCCAAATCCACATGGTATGCAACAAATAGGACTATCGACAAAATGAAAGGAAAGCGGTGCAATGTGATATATCTTTTTTTAGCAGATAATGTGCATGATGTGCATTGTGTACAATATAAAAAAGCGCTCAAACCAGAATCTTGTACTCGGATTTTTAAATCTATAATCTATAAATGTATTAACTCTTTCACATATCAAACGCCAGTGTACAAGATCTGATTTGAACATTGGATTGTGAATCTCGGTGCTTCAAGAAAATCTTTATAGACGGTGAAGTTTTGCTTCTTTAACATTGAAAGTGCTCAAAAGCTTATCAAATGGTGATTGACAATAAAAAAAAAAAACCAACCAAATTATATGCCCAACAACGAGCGCAATCAAAAACGTTCGTTAACAATATGACTCGTTAAGTGCGTTACAGTTCAAAGTCATTGAAAATAACGTGACGTGTGTCGCTGTAGTGTATAAACAGTATATGTCGTGTGTGCTAAGGCTGAATGTCATTTGTATCTCATGACTTACTCGACATATCCTCTGAAAGGCGGAGGTGTCACGGAGTAGCTGATCGACTCGGGCCTGGGTCTCACCGACTTCGGTCATTTCGTCAAGGCTTTTAAGATGCTGGTCCAGACTAGCCTGTAGCTCCCGGAAGTCCTGTTCAAACTGACGCAGTGCCAAACAGTGCCTCAGCCGCGAGCTGTGATGGGACCAGAAAAGGTCGAAGGTGCGCTCGGTCTCCTCCAGCTGGACGAGCAGTCTGCGAGAAGATTTTAATAGAAATCAAAAAATTTAATGATTAATCATCTTTTTTATAGAAATCTATGCTAAAAAGTTAATCAGAATTCTACTGGGCTATTTAAAGGCTCAGTGAAAATTTAAACATAAATTTTAATATATCAGCAGCTTACGGTATTGCTATAAATAATAATTAATGTATCTTAATCTTTACGCATATTTGCAGATTGATTTTATAAATAACAATTATAGTTAATTCCTGTAATCCTGTCATCCATAATTTATAAATTATGCAATGCAACCATAACTTAACATTTCCATACCAGCCTCCCAAAAAGACAAACACTTCCTACAATCTAATCTAATCATCCCAACTACATAAAATCAGCCGCTAATAAAAACAAACCATCATCATCCGCGCAACGCTCAACACTACCCACACAACCACACAATAATCGCACCTCTCGACGGCCGCGACATTGCCGAGCCGATCGGCCGTGCCCTTGCCCGTGAGCTGCCTCACGCTGTCGAGCAGTGCCTCGCCGTGGCGGGCTGCGCTCAGGATCTCCTCCTTCAGCTCGTTGTACTCGGCCTGCTGCTGGCTCAGCAGGGTCGTCGTGGCGATCGTGTTGTTCGGGAATTCCACCTCGGCGAGTCGGCGCGTGAACGAGTCCAGAGCCAGGGACACGTCCTGCGTCATCGAGGAGAACTTCTCGAGGCTCTGTGGACAATTTTTTTCAGTTGAGGTTTATATGGGCTTGGACGAGGTTTGTTGCGAGGTAGTATAGATTGCTGGATAGTTTACGTTCAGAACTCTCTCCAGGACGTCCATTGTTGAGGTTGAGGATAGTTTAGGACCGAGCCTTTGGGTGGTGAGATTTTTTTTTTTAATTTGGTGGCAGAGTTGGGGTTTGGAGATTTGAGAGTGCAGATGCTTTTGTGGGATTGTGTACTGTGAGTGTGATTTTTTTCTTTTTTTTTGAATGAACGTGATTTTTTACCGTTGAAAATGAAAATAATTGTTGGAAATTTTTCTCTTTGTTACGATTAGAGTTTCTTTGTGAATCATGATGCTCTGAGTCAACGAGGAAACTTATACTGATTTAGAGAAGAGAATTTTTTACTGTGAAATTATATTTTAATTAAGAAAATATTGGTAAGAATTATTATATGAATGAGGCTGAAGAGTTAGTCCAAAATTTATATAGCTTTTTCAAATTCAAATAACTAATATGTAATAAATATGAACATTTAATCAGCTTTAAAATACTATACTGCAAAATTAAATGTCTC
Organism: Eupelmus urozonus; assembly: GCA_900480035.1. Lineage (NCBI taxonomy): Eukaryota > Metazoa > Arthropoda > Insecta > Hymenoptera > Eupelmidae > Eupelmus > Eupelmus urozonus. The sequence goes on along the minus strand of UELX01000704.1, from coordinate 47,608 downwards.
ATTGCTTTTCCTTAATTATTTTTACACAATTATCTTATCGCAAATGTATAAGATTAAACCACGCGTGAACGATATCATTTATAAAAACCTTATAATTAAATCAAGTTGCCAAACTGAATAATCTTTGTATAGGAGCAACGATTCAACTGAACAAAGGTGCATTAAAAAAAAAGAAAAATAAAATATGACAACAACTGATTCAACTCATGCAGGGATAACCGAGAAGATGATGAATGAGCATTACTATTCTATTCTGTATCCAGGTGTGATGACAGTAGGGCAGATCGCCGCCGAGCTGCTCGGTCAGCTGGTCCTTGTCGATGAAGTCGTGGAGCTCGATGACATTGGCCAGCACGATCACGCGAAACTTGAAGTCCTCGCGGAATAGTTTGTTAGATACCTCGGATATCGCCTTCTGGAGAAAGCCTACAGGCCTGAGGACGTAGGCCACGTGCACCAGGCCCGGGAAGAAAGCCTAAGAAAGACAAAAGTTAAGAGGAATGCGGTGAGAGGCTGTGAGAGCGATTCGCGTTTTTGTATTGTTGCTTGGGATGGTTTAAGGAAATAAAGGAGTGATGGTAGTGTTGGAAGGTTTTGCAGGCAGTTTTTGACGTGAGTACTTGTGACTCTAAGAAATGTACGGGTATACAGCAGAAATTACGCACGTTGTATAAAATTAGAAAAAAAAAACTAGATTCTCAAAAAATTTTATTTACGAGTCGTTAAAGATTTATAGCATAAAACAAAATTACGTTTTCTTTTTGTTACCTTCTAGACTTGTTCTAGTTCGACAAATTTAATTTTTATGTAATATATCACGTAGAGTCAGCTGTAATGTCCCTGGCATACTATTTTTGATTATACGTTTTCTCAATAAGTTTAGATGTGCATGCTTTATTCATGCACTGGTAAAAACAGCCAGTGGACTTTGAAATTTTATTGTATTATAAACGTTTATATCAATAACCGGTAAAAAGCATGCTCTAGAAAGCTTTTTTATAATCTAAAATTAATTTTATATACGATGTAGCACAGGGAGAGTAATTTTTACTACTTATTCTGATTTCTTAAGACCGTGTCAAAGACAAACGAGTAAAAAAATGTAACATTTTATTTATAAATTAAGAAACGATTTTTCTTTCTAATTATTTTTTTTCTCAATCTAAAGTTTGTTTTGTTATACAAAGTTTATTGTGTCTAATAAAATTTTTTTGGAGTTACTTACAGAAATTTTTAAGAGTACAGTCTTAACGGAATTCCACTTATCGTTTCTACGATCAATTACTAAATGGAATCCCAAATCTGCTTCGTGCAACCTTTAATAACAATTAGAAATTTAATAAATATAAAAATGCGCTTAGATTTTGTTATAGTGAATATATAACATACGTTGGGACAGATGTAAGATAGAGCATAAGCCGCTGGTAGTCCAAATCGCTTAAGTTGTGAAAATTACCATTGTCTGGAAATGTTATGATAGGACATCCTTCCCGAGTTTTGCCACCTATTTGATAAAATATAAGAGTCATGCTTTAAGTATATGTATATATAATGAAAATAAACATTGTCGTTTTAGAAAATATAAATATGATCTACATTATCAGTGAATCAAATGAAAAAGGATTAAATTAACAATTGATTCATGAGTTATTTCAATGGATCAACATCCATGTAAGGACAAAGATTTAATGTTTCTAATACGACCTTTGACAAGTGATATCATATTATATTTAAGAAAGTAATAACGGTATAGAAAATACATATAGTAAAAGTATTTGATGAATTCAAATAATAAATTTGTTAACTACGTAAATTTTATTTGTAATTTCTATTGATTCTTATACAAACTTTTATTGTCTCAAATATAGATCATAAGATCATTTTCAAATTTAAGTTAAATAGTATCAGAATATTGCGTTGTATGATGTGTTAAAAATAACTTTGCGAGTACATCTGGTAACTTTTAATATTAGACAGATACATCTGGATTATGTGCAACTTTAGAAAACTATCTGTTTACGAAAAATGTTAAATGGACGTCAAATGTAGAGATTAATTCCATATTTTATTATTTTTGTATAAATGCCATACGAGCATATGAAAATCATAATATTTATTAATAAAAAAAGTTAATTATATTAATATCTTTAATGAAAGAACTATTGCAATATGATTCAATAAATATCTTATTATAATATAATTAATATTCTTGAAAAAAGTTTTTGATTTATTTTTTGTATCATATTGCCATAGTCAAGTTAAATTATATTTGAGTCTACACCTTTACAACACGGTAAGTGCTGCAGTTCGTTGACATCATATGAAGCCAATGTAGAACAGAACTACAATTACCTACGTCTGAGAAACTAAAATGATTTAAAAGGGGTTTTTAACTTTGACAGTACTATATTTAATTATGTAAATTTCAAAACTACTTCCAATTTCGCTATTCAATAAATCTAAAATATATGAAATTACCAGCCAAATTTGCGCTAAAACCATTCAAATTTTCAAGATAACAGAGTCCGCTATTCTGAAAAATAAACCCAGCCAGAATATAGCCCAACAAGCGGCCTCCTTAAAATTCATAATTTACTTTAAATTTCAAGCTTCAGCTGACGCCGGCCGAAATCCCAGCCATCGATATACCCGAGCTCTCAAGCAAACGCCGACTGAGCCGACCGAATAACGCACGAGTCAGCTTTTCCGCGCCAGAAAGGCTTACATATCCAATAACCGAGCTCTGTATTCACCTCGCAAATTTCAACAGCGCCTCCATACACTTCCACGTGCAGCATTGAAATCGCGCCTCTTACATAAGACCGCATCAATACATTCGCGAAAATTTCCAAACTAAAATCCTCTCCCTCGGCTCTCTTTGTCAGGCTTCCGCCGGCGCATCGCACCAAGCGCACACACACATATATAACACACAGAGCCGCGTGATCAGCGCATAGGCAGGATGTAATGAGGGAGCGCCCGAGGTGTTTACGCTCGGCATCGGAAGAGAGGAGAGCAGCGCGCATTTATTATACACCTTGGGCCCCGTTGCGCTATTTTAATGACCCGCAATCCCCTTCCGCACAATGGCTCTCCGTGCGCGCGGGCGTGCGCGATTTCTCACGGGGCAAAAGAGCGCGCGCAAGCGGGTATTTATACGCAAACGCGCTGCGTGTTTTCCCGCGGGAGGATTTCTGGATGTGTTTGTTGTGCGGCGTGCGGGAAAAAAATATATGCTTTATTAGCGGCGCGCGGGCGCGCGATTGAAGAGGCCGCGCAATTAGGGCTTGAATGCCGGCTTGCGGGAAAAGCTCGCATGCGCGCGGACGCGCTTAATTATTATCGCACCTGATGCTTTTTATTAATTGGATCGGTGCGGGATTGAGCGTTAATTTAGGAGGGGCCGTTTTTTAGGTGGCTTTTTGTGGTGGGGGTTTAAGCGTTTGATTTATATCTTTTTAATTTGGTTAGTCGTGGTTTGTTGCTTCGAGGGGGGGAATTGAGCTTTGGTAATTAAAAGGCAGTTTGCTAATTTACTTTTTGTTGGGAGTGTAATTATGGTTTGTTCGTGTATTGGGTTTTAATTAATATAATATATCGCTGGCTTAATGGAAAGGGTTCGCAGAATTGATGATAATTAGTTGGAAATTTTGTCAAAAATTATCACGGAAAACGTAAATAGATGTCGGATTTTCAATTTGTTAATTAATTGGAAAATGTTCAAAACCTACCCTGCGAAAATCTGATAAATACTAATTACTTTTTTATGTATTCTGTAATTCCCTATCAATTTCTATAAAATTTTTCAATTTATACATTTGATCTTTTTTTTATAAAACATTATTTCCATAGAACACATGCATGCATAAGTGAATATATTTAGCCGTTTTCTTTATATCTAAAAAATTTTTTGATTTTTTAAAAGAAAAGCTACTCAAAGTAGCTACATGAAACATTACTTTTTATTTTTTTTTTTAAATGAATCTACTTTAAATTTACTCAAGGAACAAAACGAGATCTTTGAAATTATAATCGGATGAAAAATGTAAAATCGCCTTAGAAAAACAAAAACAGAAGTTCGCCGTCTTTTTTCGGTAACAATATACCTATTAATATAATACTACTATTTTTTCAACATTACATTATATTTTTAAAAAAAAATTTATACCACAAAATTAGTTAGCATGCTATTTATACTGTAATAATTCTTTAAAGTAAACTTATACCACGATTACCATAAGTTGTTTTCACTAAAGGAGTTAAATATTGAACTTTTTGAGAAGAAAATACTTTGAATAAAATTATTTAATTTAAAAATTTTTTCGCATATAATAAAAATATTTGATGTTATTTTATTTAGTCTATTTTTTTATTAATAATTAAATTACGTTTAAAGCAGTTGAGTGCCTTTAAACCCAGTGGTTCCTTCAGTTTACATGCCATTATTGTCATATTCGAAATTAAATAAGATCAGTCAACAATTTTGTTTATAAATCAAGAACAATTTATTCGATGATATTCATAAATTTGAAAAACGGATTATTAGATTGTGAGACTAATCTGTACCTGAAAATCATATTTAACATCTTCATGGAAATTCGACTTAGCGACTCAATCTATGACTAGATTTTAACGGTAACTACTTTTGTGAAGATATATTTATAATGTTTTCCCTAAAAACGGGTCTTCTCTTAGAGAATGTGGAAAATTTATTTCTTGGACTTACATGAAGTAACTGTTTTAAATTAAATAAATTACCAACATTGAAAAAAACAATAAAAAAGATTATTTTGAAATCTATTATATAACACTTTACAAAAAATGTTAAGCATAATTTTATTTCGAATAAGGCTAAAAATTATTATAAACATTATTTAGCCATAATTTTTTAATTAAATTTATTAATAATGGCTTGTGTCAACGCAACGTAAAAGTGAAAAAGTGTTTTACTTTTATATGCTATTGTTTGATTGGAATTCATAATATTTTAAATAACAACATATAAAAATTAATTTCTTATTTTTTTTTATTTTATTATTCTGAATGTTTTTTATCAATCGAGCTAGAAGTAGAATCGTGATGAATTAAGTTCAAATTTAAATTATGCCAGAGTAACGGGTAGACCGATGTCAATGCACCTACGTGTAAAACACATTTTATAGCTTTATCATCTGGTAGCGAGGATACCTTATTTCTTCTTCTGAGCTTTTTAGGTATTCACAATCTCATGAATTGAGTCACAACTGTTTTTATTGAGCCTATGGACAACAGATGTAGCAAGGCTAATGTTTTACGGGAAAGACGGATATTGCAATTATTTCAGATAAACTTATATAAATCTGAAGATAGCAAAATAAATATTGTTAGTTTGGTCATATTTATATAACGAAAACTGTTTTAATAAAACTATATTGGTAATTATATTTTGAAAATATAATAATGACTTAGTAATGCAATGGTCTACTATGAATTATTAACAAACAAAAATAATAAAAATGAATTTTGATATAAAAATAAATTATTTATATAATTAACGATAAATTAAATAAAATAAATAAAATAACATATTCCTCTAATTAATTTTTTTATTTAGAATAAGGAAAAATATATAACTCTATGGATAAAACGTATGAGTCACTAACAATTTTTAATATAATTGCCAAGTGTCGAATAATGAAGCTAAGCGAAAACTACGAAAGGATAGCAGCTATGCTAATTATCTCCTTTTACATACAAAATTGTAACATGTCAGAAAAATTCTGGCACAATTGTTATCTTTTCTCAATATTAGCATTTTGCGTCAAAATTTTCATTAGATCAATAATATGGACTAGAAAAGTATATAAGTATAATCACGTACGTTTTCTTTTTTTAATTTAACATTATCTTAACGAAGATATAACAAGTTAAAATTAACAACAATTATGTCAATGTAACGGTATGATATAACTATATAGGTGGCAATCCACTAAAAGGTGCCGTCACACAACTTTTCAGTGCACCGTATCTTTGTTAATACCTATTAAATACTATAATACTTATTAAAATGAAAAGGAAAAAACAAAGATTGTTTTCCTATCTTTGTACATTTTCCCAACATAGTTAATGAAATTTAATTACATTTTTCATAAAAATCCTAATTACAGCTTATTGTACTCTCATTCGGCAGATTATGAGCAATTATTAATAATTAAAAACTTGAAAATTTTTAAAATTACCAACCATTAATTAATATTTTTAATATAATTATTTTATACAATTAAAAATCACCAAGAACTGACATATAATCCCGAATTACCCGAGTTACAGTCTTTCATTAATCAGTACACTAAACTCCCAGCTTTGATCAACACTTACATTTACATCATCACCGCCACATCCAAATATCCGCACATCACATTTTTCGGGCCCGAAACACATCCGCTTCCGTCCAAAACCTTCACCAGGACCCCCAAAATTCGCACGTTTCCAAGGTCCCGCACAGCCGCAGCGTAAATTAACTTAACTATACATTCCCACATTCACCTCGCTCGCGCCCCATACATCCCGGCATACACACATCTAAAACCGCACAACTCGCTAATCCAACTCGGCTCGCGCGCGCGCGCACCATACAACCACGTGCGTGCTCGTGTCCTCACCGCGAGAAAAGCTCAGCACGACTGCGCCGCTGAGCTGTCTCGGCGTGCGGCATTTCCCTGGAAACGGTAATTTTTCCCTGCGCGGCCAGGATTTAACACGATTAATGAATATATCGGAATCAGCGCCGGCGCGCATCTCGCCTCTCTCGCCTCGGCAACCGGTTTTAACGGACTTTTATATATCGGAATCTCGCTCCGCGCAGCGCTGCACGCGAGATGCTGCACATTTTTTTTTCTCCCCCGTTTTTCGAAAGTATCCCGTTTGCTTTTACGAGAGAGGCGCGAGCGAGCGGGCTTTTTAACTGGATCAGGCCTAGTGGCGCGCTCGCCCGACTTATCGCCTGTCTCTTTTTTTTTCGTCTATTTAGCGGGCTTTCATACGCGGATACTAAAGGAGCGCTTTTTCGTCCGACTTTGCTTCTTTGTTTTTTACGTAACGAGCTGTGTGTGTGTGTGTATTCTGCATCGGTTTATTATGTCACGCGCTGTTGGCGTCTAGCTTTTTAGGGGATTATTATGTAAGGCGAAGGTGGGATTTTTATAGTTTGACTTTTGAGTTCTGTGCTGCGGAGCGTTTGTCTCTTATCGGCTTGGCGAATGTTTCTAAATAGCCGTTACGAAACAGCCATAAATTAAGTTTCCTTCACAAAACATGCCGTAAAAATCATTTCTACAATTTTTCACCGATCGACAATCCAGTAAATAAAAAATCGAATCGAACCCACTGCAATCTCAATCGGCGACCCTTCTCGAATCGCTCGCGGCACCTCCATTCGTATAGGCAAATACCTCGAGGTCACGAGGCGCCGACCGGCAAAAAGTATCCAAGCACAAAGCACGTATACATATACGTATATACACACACGATTCGCCGGTGATGGCGGCTGGGTAATTTGCCGTGGTAGAGAGCCCAGAGCGCAGAGGGAAAGCCATCAAGCGCCAGGCGGAATTGAATTTTCCCGGCGGCTGTATGCGATGATGCGCGCCCTGTACACGGCCAATCCGCGCGGCTATATAGGCCCTGCGGTCAATCGGAGGGAGCGTAGATCGTTAATGGCCCGGGGAAGCCGGGGCCGCGCGAGTGATTAGCCCCGCGAGTTTAGCGGGAGCTCGTTATATTGCGAATTTTTGCCATTTTTTTTCCTTTGTTATTGGCGGAGCGCGGGTGGGTATTGATCGGAGCGGGTTTTAGGGGATCGGATCGTTGGCAGGGTGCATTGTGCGCGTTTTAACGATGTGGGAGCTGGGTGTTGGTTTGGGTTTGTGTGAGACTACAGTGATGTTGGGGTGTTTGATTTATTTTTTGGTGCGGTGAAGAAAGTTTTGAAAATTAATTCTTAGGATGTATTTGTTGCAGCAGTGCGTGGATAAATGCGGCTTGATGACGAGTTTGATGACGCTGTGGGAGGAAATAAATGCGATGCGTCGGTGCGCTGTGAATTAGTAATAGGTTGTGCTGAACGGTTCGTGTAATTGGTAAACAGGAATTAGTGATTTATTGCAATCGACTTTATGACCATTTGTTTTTTATGATGAGTTGGTTGTGTATGATTTTCACTAAAGTTGTTAATTCTGCATAATTAAAAATGTAACTTGTATGTTTGTTTTATTTTTTTTATTCATGTTTCATTCATTTCTGTTGGCCATTTCTGTAATGTTTGCGCTTAATTGAGTTACATTTATTTTTTTAAGAATTCATTGATTCATTGAGTTTTTATTAACGACCTATATATTTACTAATACCTAAGAATAATTCTCCCGATAAAAACCGTGAAATTTGAGCATCTAAGAGTATAAACACATTGCGTCTCTTCAGTACACGTTAAGCTGAATTAATTAGCTTGTCCCTGAAGACGATTACGTCCGATAGCAATCGATTCGCCTGACGTTTCATTCACCGATATACAATCCCGTTATCGCACACATTAAAAATATAGTCGGATTTCAAGTAGCACATACTCCAGCTGTACATTGTCCAAAATATTTTCGACAAAACCCGCCGACTATATACCTATACAAGAATACATTCGCTGCAATCCAACCTCTACCATAATACCCTGCAGAAAAACGACAGGTTCACTTTCGACAAACATTTACAAGGAGTAATCGGTAAACAAACTCATCCTCTCCACGAGGCTATCTACACTTATGACAGGCCAGCACGGCTAATTAAAAAGCCGCGCAGCGCAGTAAAAATAATACTTTTATAAGACTCACCGGTGATGACGGCATACTGCGGCTGGAGAAGGTCGGCGACGTCTCGGACGGCCAGGTCCCCGTTCTCGATCTCGCCGGTCATGCTCTCCACATCCTCTGCAACATGCACAAATTGATGCAAATGAGCACGAGCTGGTCAACTCACTCTCTCACTCTCTCTACTCGCAAATCAAATTTAACGTGAAATACGGGCCGCAAGCGCTGGCTATGCAGCTAAGAGGCGTATCGATCGCTCGGCTCGCTAATGGAATTATTATATGTGTGTTTAGATATGCGACTGGCTTTTTCTAGCTTTTCCGCGCGAGACGAAAGCTCGTTTTGTATGCGGGCTTCAGTTTTGCAGTATGAGGAGGTGCAGGTGAGAGGGTGGGTTTTGACGAGTAATTTTCGAGGAGTGAGAACTGGTGCATCGTGACGGGATGGTTTTAATAAAGACTGTCGAGCTTTCTGATGCGAGAGCCGAGTTTGAGGGAAGTGTGTGTGTATTTGCGCGGCTGCAGCGCGAGCTTGCGCCGTTTGATTGATTGAATTTTGATGTAGCTGTGAGCTGTTTGCTTGTGGATTTGAGGAGGATGTAGGTGTACGTGTAGGATTAAGTGCTGGATGTATGGATTTTTTCAAGTGTATATTGTACTGTTTTGTGCTTTGTAGAGGAAAAGGAAACTTTGTTTCGATATGTTAATGTCTAAATGTTGCATTTTTATGATATAGTAAATATAGATATCGGGGGAAATATTAAACACGCGTGAGCGATAACTTCATTATCTTTTTTTAAATACGTGAAATTGAAGGTTTTGTTAAAAGCATGTTGATATATTTATTTAAAAAATAATTGGTCAATTTGATTCTTGGCAAAAGGTTGGCTGAATTTATAATAACATTCTTTACCTTAAAAATAACAACATATAAGTTAAACATTAGTTTAAAGAAATACATTTTATGATTAAAAATTTACTTGATGTAAAGAACATTCCATTAACAATTCAAGAATGTATATTTGTATTTTAATAAATAAATTTAAATAAATCTTGTTAATATAATTTTTAAGTAAATAACTTATTTATTATTAACAAAATTGGAAATTTAAAAGAAAACAGTTGCGTCCTAGCAAAATCGTTAAATTTATACGTTCCAAAATGCTATTAAAAGTTCGCATAAATTCAAACAAATCGAACATTTAGGCCAGTGCAGCAGGTACATTTCCGAGCACACATCGCATGTGCGCCAGGCAGAAAAGTACAAAAAACCACAGGAGGAATGCCAAAATTACACGTCTGACGGTGAGTAGCAATCGTAGGAGCTGAGCGTACAAACTGTTTTGGAAAGGTAGCAATTGTTTCATTGCATATCTGATATGCTGCTACAGTCTAGAGCCTTAATAGCAGGCCATTGTTGCTCACCGACATTTTTCCAAGTAGAAATTTCTCTGAGTAGAGACATGTTAATAGTAAATAAAGCACTGATGAATAATGGAGTAAGTCTACAGTTGACTTTTTGGGATATTAAGAATTCATGAAAATTATGTTTCATTGTTGCTGTAATTGCTGTGCTGCATAATAGATCGAAAATATACAGCAATAAATTATTAGTAAATAAAGATATCATTTATTATTTTTCATTTCAAAGGGTTTAAAAATTATTGAAATTATAAAAAAATAATAGTTTTGATAATGGGAGAGAACCAAAATATAATTCGGTATCTCAGCTTGAAAAATACTTTTACGTAAGAATCATGTATCAACTATATAGTAATCAATATTAATTTTCAAGACAGAGAATACAATCTTAATTGAATTAAATAAGAAGAAAAATTAAAATTTAATGACGCGTGCACATATCGTATATGCGTTAAGTTACAAGATAAAATTGAACCTCGATCAAGTTATGTCACTGCATTAACGAAATTAGCGTTCTTCTTCCGCGAACGTATTTGCATGCAGTTGAAATTGAATAAAATGAGTCTCCGATATACAAATTACATCTACAAAACTGTTATCTCAAAAAAAAAAATTACCACAAATTTAACCACCACACACTCACAAAACATCCACTAAATTACAAAAAAAAACATCCAACTAACACCCGCATTCAGCACCTCATTTCCACTTCAAATTGCAAAAAAAAACCATCAAAAACTCACGTCAATCTTGCAAAATAACATATCTCCAGGTAGCAACTCGCAACCGCTAAACTCGCTCCTAGCGTACCTACACACAGTTCAGCGCACGCACTCGCGCAAAAAAGCGAGCCCTACGGAGCCCGGCTTCGCAAAAAGAAAGGGGAGAGCCCCATGATTAAAGGCAAACAGCTCGCGGCACCTGCCAGAGAGCCCGCCACTATCAAAGTCCCATTAAGCGGAGGCCTACACTCACACACGTCCCGCCGGCTCGCCGCGAGCTGCTAAACTAAACTAAACTCGCGCGCGGGCAGCTCTAGACTCTGCACCGCGCGCGTTGACCTTGCGCCGCGTGAAAAGTGTAGTTTTCTGCATTACCCCCGCAGCGCGCGCGGGAGATTCTAACTGTAAAGTAGCCGAGAGGCTCTCGAATCGGCCGAGACGATGGGATAGAGAGAGAGAGAGAGGATTTAATTCGCTGGGGGGATGGGTTATTGGGTTCGCGCGGAGTTCACGCGAGACTGCTGCAGCTGAGCGGACTTTTACTCGTTGGAGAAATTTGAATTTTTTTATTTTTGCTGTGCTGTGTCATCCGCGGGAGGATAGATCGTTGAACCGCGCGGGGATTGGGTTATGTGAGGAAGCGCGGGAGGTTGAGGGGGAGATGCAGCTGGTGAGCTGGAGTGGGATTAGGATTGCTTGGGCGTTTGAGGGGAACGTCGGGGTTTTTAGACGTTTGTGCAATTGTAAATTTGTCTTGGTAAAATTCAGCTGCGCAGATTGTCATTTTTTTTCAATTATTAGTATTTTCATATCGAAATTTATAGAAAAAGTTCATATGTAGCAAGCTCTTTCTGAAATAAAATTTTTGTAAAATATAAAATTTTTAACCGTGTAATAGTGCATTTCACTTCTTTCGTGATTAATAGCGCAAATGAGCAAGCTTTCTCTCGTTTTAGTGAAACTAATTCTAAGACTCGCAGTATTTTCTTTTTGCAAATTTAAATAAGCGTTATTTCATAAAAACTGCAACTGTAAAAACCTTAAAAAATATTTGTTTGATTATATGTTTTAATATACTAGACTATTATAAAATAAAACCACACAACATTGATAAAGTCAGCTGAAACTAATTTTAAAAAGTTAATTTTGATTAAGGGGATATATATGCTAAAGCCTAATACCGGCAATTAGAGGGACCTACTTTTTTAATCCTATTTTAAACAAACTTCGTTAAATTACCGTATTTTTAACTGAAATAATGTAAAAAAATATTTTATAAAATTTGAAAATACAATGAAAAAATCAGTCGATATAAATTTAGAACTTTTAATTTTAACTTTTCAACTTTTTAGTACCTATCGATTATTTAAATAAATTCATAATGTATCCCCCTTTCATATCAAATTTAAAATTATCAGCAAGTTGATATTTAATAGACATATCGCAGCCGGGCTCCATGACGAAGTTTATCTATGGGGAGTTAATACTTACTTACGAATACGTTCACTGCATAGATTAAAATCGGTTTAAATTTAAAAACTCATCGTGTGTTTCTATTTACTCGAGTAAAAATAAAAACAAACAAAACAATATATAAATAAAATTTACAAAATAGAAAATTTTCTACCGTTTCTAATCTATCTAAATAATTAAAGATTTAATTGTTTTTATTTATCCATATTTAACTTGTTTTCTCCGATTTTGACTGTACGGTTTAATATAAAATGAGCTGATTGATGATAATGAAGACTGATGGACTTAGTAGAGTAAAAGTATAATGTTTAAGTTTTTGAAAATTTTTTTTGTAATTATTAAATAAAAATTGTATAATTACTTAACACACTTTTTGACACAGTTACGTTTTTATGAGTTTAGGTACTTCTTTATTATGACATTACAAGCTATAATGAGTCTGAAAACAGGCTATATTTCCATAAAGGTTTATTACAAATAAAAAGAATATCAAAGTTTAACTTTCTATTAATTTTATTATATACAAGTTTGTATAAAAGTTCTTATAAATATTTTATACTGTTTTACGTAGGTACTCCATCTCTTCCCTACTGAAAAATACATATAATCTTTGCAGAAAAAAAACATTTACATATAGCTCCTATGTAATACACTTTTACTTGGCAAGAACTCTCACCAAGCCAACTAAAAAGGCAACTTCGCATTAAAATGTCACTAAAAATCGTAATAAATTATAATAAAGTATACGGGGTAAAAAGCTCGACATTGTACGAGCCATCATAACACTAAAATTACAGCCATAAACACGACGAAACAATCTCACAAGTCGCTCTTGCCTCAGCGCAGATGAAAACCGCGAGGCTCTCAGATGCAATCGCCGAAAAGACGACGCCCGCCGCGCATTCACGAGACACTAATGAGGCAATTAAATTCGAGCCAAGGTGGGCCGCTGATGTTAATTTAGTGGCTCGCGAGCGTCTGGAATTCAAGGAACGCACGCGCTACTGCAACTCAAGACGTGCGGAGTAGGAGCCAAGAGCCCGACGTCTGACCCTCGGAGTGTATACGAGGAAAGGCGAGCTCCCAAGCTCGTAAAAATTAATTTCGCTTACTGAGCGCGAGAGGTTCTCGCAATTTGCATAGTCTTGCGCGCCGCGCAATTACGCGCTCTTCGCAGAACGACGGCCGTGTATAATCATTCATCTCGTTTTCTCGTGAATCAATTCTAGCTGCTGACTTTCTCCGCTCCATTGAGAGATTAAATGATGCTTTTTGTGCCCGCGCAAAGCTTCTTTCGTACAGCAGCTAGGCCGGACTCTGCGTATGATTTCTCCCATGGTGATGTTTGTTTGAGAAAGCGCTAAGCCGACGGGATGCTAAATCTTTCTCGTGTTGATGGTAGTTTGAGATTGTCGCAGTTTTGCGTCGAGAACCAGGAAGCGAACGATGAACGATAAGGGTTCAGAATGCATTGACGTCCGTGATGGTTACAGGTTGACCTGACTTTGTTATTACAATCCTACGTTTCAATACTTGGTAATTGAGACCTTCTTGCAACTCGGTAGGTGGAGTCAAAATGAAGGTTTGGGTTTTTGAATTAGTTTCACTTGCAATTATCACAGGCACTAAGTCTCCATTTTCATTCACTATTTGAGGAGTTTGTAATGTTGTGTTTGTTGTTCCTATCTTCTCAGGTTCACTTTTTCTTACAACAAATTCAAGTTTGGCAAATCTTAATTGTGGAAACTGTACTTTCAAAAATGTCCTGAAAGTGGAGTAACCCATAATTTTGATATCTGGAGATGACTTGTTGCAATATTCTTTGTACAAATCATGAACAGTTTTTCTTGTTATATCTGTTGGTAAATATAATGGAGAGTTCTTAGGGGTATTGGTTTTTTGTTTTAATTTCTGTTCTTTTATAAATTCTTTAACAAATTTTGTAGCAATTTGATAAATATCCAATGAAAACGTATTATGAGGCACTTTACCACAATTTCCATGAACTCTCGGAGTAACCCCATGAATAGACAAATGTTTTCTTATTCTCTTTACTTGATAATGGGTACAGTTTTCCAAATATAGGAAGGCATCAAGGCAAATCTTTCTTCCTTGATAAACATATTGAGCTCGAAGTCTTTGTCTCTCAGTGTGCTTATTAGTTTCATATGGATTTCCTAAACAACTTCTTATTACACCCATTAAATACATGTCATGCTCAGATTTTGTCAGCTCAGCAATGTTAAGTCTGTGTTTGTATACTGCTTCTGGATCTAAACCTTGAAAACACTGTTCATCCTGACATTCACAGCCACGTTTGAAGCGATCCTGTACTTGTGATGCATTTTCTTCTAGTTTAGTAGGATCATTATTAGAATTGACAGATGCTTTATTTTTCTTTGCTTTGATTTTATTAACTTTCTTCCTTTTTATAATCTTTAAATTATTAATACTTTCTTCTTCCTCTTCCGTCTGAAGCTGTGGGAATAAAATATACATTTACAATATGAAAAAATGTATATAAAGATCTAAAAATTAGTTTTCATATACAATAGAGGCTTAAAAAAAATAGAAAAAATATTACATACCTCCTGGTCCGTCTCAAAATTTTTATTAATTATTATCTGTTGATTAGCATCATCGATTTCAGACTCGTCTTCAGAGTTAATACTCCGTTTGCCTTTTTCAGAGTAAGTGCCTTCTATGTTTACATTATCAGCTGCTGCCATTTTATCCACAGTTGAATAAATTAAATAAATTCATCCCTTTTTGACTGGTAATATTTCATTTTCTTAGTTTCAGTGCACTAAAACTGAATAAAAAAGCGACTATAAATAACCTTTATGCAAACTTTAAACATTTAAATATTCGTCCACATAAACAAGACAATTACACGTCCGAGAAAATTAATTTCTCACGATTGCACCGAAGAGTGCAGAACATCGCATACCAATCAGCCGGCCTTTGAAAAACCAAAACACTGGAACTGAAGCGCATCTAATCACTTTGTAAACACGAGACATCATCCCGACTTACCATCCCTCACAAACCGCCCCATTTTCATCGTCATTTATTCAAATCCCTCGACAATCAACCACCAATCCGCGAAAAAACCAACCGAACACCTCCCCCCAAAAAACCCAACTCCCAAAGTTAAACAATCCCAACTAACCACTCTGCAAAACTAGCTCTCTCGGCGAGTCGATAAGGTCGAAAGTCGCTGTCCGCTCGGCCTGCCATTCCATTCTCGTCTCTATATCCACGCGCGCGTGTCTGCACTCTCCGCTCTCGCTGGTTTCCTTCTCACTTACCTCGCCATTCCCGCATCCGGAATTCACTTTACAGGGCGGGCTCCCCAGCAGGTGTGTGTACGTGACTCCTGGCTTTATTTATCGCCGGAAATCTCGGCGGACTTTTCTTCGGGGAACACAGCTACGACGACACTGTGTGGCTGCACTGCGCGCGCGCGCGCCAGAGAATATGGCGCCACAGCAGCTGCGCGCATAGTGGGAGAAGCAGCGGCTCGGCTGCGCGCGCGCAGGGACGGATGAAGGTCGGGGCGCTGTGGGGGCATATATGCGGGGGAGGACGGGTAATGGCTCTGTTGTTATGCGCGTGCTGTGGGTGGAAGGAGATGGGTTCGGTATGGGTTTTTCGTGTGAGTCGATAGTTGGAGAGTTTTTCTTGGGAAAGTTGGGAAATTTCTTTTAAAGTTGGGTAAGATGAAATTTTGAAAGCTTGGTTGTTGAGATTTTATGGCTGAG
This sequence comes from Eupelmus urozonus, assembly GCA_900480035.1. Taxonomy (NCBI): domain Eukaryota; kingdom Metazoa; phylum Arthropoda; class Insecta; order Hymenoptera; family Eupelmidae; genus Eupelmus; species Eupelmus urozonus. The sequence continues at coordinate 31,394 of UELX01000704.1, read as the reverse complement.
TTTGTCGTCGCGGGAAGTTGGAATGAATTGTTTTTGATTAATGTTTCAGAGATTTTAAATTGATGTGGCAATGGTAATTTATGATAGACGGAAGAATGGGATGTTATGGAGCACTTTAAGTTTAAAGTTCTCTATCACGTTAAATAATTATATTTTTGTCTTGTTCTTGGCTCTGCCTATGTTCTTGACTATACTTTTTACAAATTAATATTTCTTGGTGAGGTAGAAAAATGAATAAAATCCTTTTGCAAAATTATTTTTTTTAATATTAAGTTTAACACAAAACTCACAATTTTTATTAAATAATAATATATTACTTGATGATACTCTCTGTAAAGTTGGAATAGTGCAAAATGCTCCACTATGTAAAAAATAGTGGAATCCCCACTAAAAAATAGTACAAGATTATTTAGTAAATTTCACTTCACTTCACTAAATAATCGTGAATTTTTTACTATTTTTAATGGGAATTCCACTATTTTTCACATAGTGGAGCATTATTTTGCACTATTTCAACTTTACAGAGCTCACAGGATTTTGTTGACGCTCTTTGGTGTAAAACGATGAAATTTCAAGCCTTAAAACTGTGTTCGATTACAAAATAAAGTTTACGATATTTTTATTTGCGCTTTTATTTTTCAATGGCTTTTGCTCGAGCTTTTTCCCCGTTGCAATCTCTCCATCAATTTTAGATATCAATAAAACTAAAAAAAAAAGTTGAATAAAACCCTATAAATGTAGTAATATTTTTCTCAACAAGCAAGAATATCAAATGGAGATTTGAAAAAAGCTAATATTTCAAGACTTTTAGTACACTTAAAAATTTGGTTTCTTACATCTAGACTTTAATTTTTGGATTAATTAGTTGATCAGAGTAATAGTTAGATTTATAATTATCCAAATGACGAGTTCATTGCATATATTACCTTGTCACATAAGTATTATGTGTTACTAATATTTAAAATACTTTCTTTTAAAAAATAGACTATGTTAAACCGTGGTTAATAGAATATGAGTTTCTCAATTCATATTAATCAAACAATTTCCAAACTATTTCTAAGTTATTTGCAAGGAATTCAGAAACTGCAGCGATAGGTATAACATCATAGATTTTTTGACAAGTTAGAACTTTGAAACTTTCCTTTATGAAACTTGAATATTCTTGCGAAGATTTAATGTAATTAAGAATTTATTGATATTCACTTATAATACGATACATAGATTGCTAGTTAGATATAATTTTTTAGAAAAGTTTTACTTATTAGTAGAGGCCCATGTCTCCAAATGGATTTTATTCAAACTTTGTAATGTATTTTTAGATGCTAAAAATGAAGAAAACCAAATTTTGAGACCCTAATTCTTAAAAAAAAAAAAACACAAGATATTTTCAGCTTTATTTGAAGTAAATATTTAAGTAAATCTTATTTTTCAAAACTTTTTTATGCAGCTTTGTTCAGAATCAAAACATTCTACATTATTAAAAAATTATAACAGTTTAAAGTTAGGCAACAAAAATGCACCAAAACTGTAACTCTAATTTTCTCCACTTTGCTCCAATTTTTCGTTTCTTAACTATAAACTGCTACAGCTTTTAAAGGAAGATGAATATTTTAATTCTGCAAAAAGCAGATGCAAGCTCGTTTCTTTTGGTTTAATTCTATATGTATTTACAGATGCATACAAGATTATTCTTGGTTAGAAAAAAAAATGTTTCGAAAATAGCATATCTTTCAATATTTCCCTAAAATAAAGCAAAAATATCAAGTTGAGTTTTTAAAGCGTTTAAGGATTTAAAATTCCGGTTTTCTCCATATTTTAATATTTAAAAACACATCCCAAAGTTTGAGCAAAATTCATGACCCAGGGCTTAGGACGCTTCTATTTAATTAAATTAAATCTAATTAAATTTTTTCGCAACATTTTAATGAATTTAATTTAATTAAAAAAATTCTTATCATGTTTTAATAAAATACTACAAATAACAGAAAAGTTTTTTACATAATGAAATTAGTATACATCGATCTGTAACGAATTTATTTTATTTTGAAAGAACAAAGCAAGATTATTTTCAATGTAGTAAAGTTTTTTACCATATTTAACTATATTATAAAAAAGAATTAAAAAATTACTTCAACATCAATTTAATTTCACGTATACGTCTCTAACCAATCAATTTCAGATAAAATCCAAAATTCGATTTTGCGCTTCAGCATCTCGCCCTCAAGCTATATAACCCGCCCACCGAAATAACCAGCTTGTCGCGTAGCCCAGCGCATCGACAGCAAAATTACAAAGCACCAGCCACATGCCGTGCGATCGTGCTTAAAAAGGCATTTTTCACTCTACCCAGAGAACCTCCAAGTGCCTGTCTGCATTCCCCTACTTTTCCACTAGCACGCATTTTTCGCGCAAAAAGGCGGCGTCAGGCTATACTAAACAAAAAAGAGACAAGCCCGCAGCTGTCTCCAAATTAACGTAACCAGCATCATGCAAATTTCATCGCGGAAGTATCTTTTCCGAATATTAATAGCGCGCTTCGCGTCCCGCGAAAAGCCATTATCGGCCCTTCGCTTAGCCTCGCCAGCTTAGCTCACCTACAGGCGCGTGGAAAAATAACGAGCGCGGCTATTACGCCTTTAAAATTAACTCGCTCTTCCTGCCTGCAAAACTACTGGCGGCGCGCGCTCGGCTCGGCAAGAAAATGGAAAATTACGGAAAAATCAGCAGTTCGTTCGCTTCTTGTCACGCGAAAGTATTGATTTCCGCGGCACAACAAACTAGACGGCGCCAAGGGAGCCGTGTGCGTGTATATACACACGCAGAGAGTCTCAAACTTCCTTCCACGCTCGAGCCTATACACATACATGTATACAGTCTGCACGAAAGGGCTCTAATAGTATAGTAGGGCGAACGCACTTCATCCGAATAATGCAATTCCGTCGGAAGCTCGCGGGCTTTGTGCGACAAGCTGCTATATACGCTCGCGTATTCATAGATGCGAAGTGAGATGGTTGATGAGGAAAAGGAGAGCGGCGCCAGAGAGGAGCTTTGCGGGGCCGTAAAAAGCGAGGAGGGATCGCTGATCTGGGAGCTGAAGCTTGCGTTGAGATTCCGAGGGCTCGAGGCGCTTTTGTGAGAGGCGCGCGTGGCTCCGAGATGCCGTCGAGGTTGGATGTGAGCAAGTATATGCGCGAGGCGATGGCATTTGTCGAGTATGTTGCGGCTGGGAGGTGGAGCTTTTTTTTTTATTTTGAGGAATTGAGGCGGTATGTAGTGGAGTTTTTGTTGGGTTAGAGTTATGTATTTGTTGTTCGAGTTTGGCGGATGGTGCGGCGGTGGTTTGAAGAAATTTTTGGTTTTATTTGCCTTTTGGAAGAGTTATGGCTTTTATTGTATTTACTCTGCTGAAAAATGTTGGCGTTTGGGAATAAACAGAGATAATTTTCGTTTACGGAGGGCTGTAGTAGTAAATCAGTCAGTTATAAAATAAACTGTATTGATCTTTTTTGAGTTGTGTATGGACTCTGACAAAGAGCCGGGGGAGGAATTCACTATCGGAATATTTTTTTACCTACATGTTTTAAATTTAAAATTTGAAAATTATGAACTGCGCACTTTTTAAACTTAGGATATGGCAATAATGAATTTTTATGATTTCGACAGTTACGAGAATGTCAATTAATTGTTACTGATAAATAAAAAAATTTTATTAGAGTGCTTGAATATATGGTATAAAGATAAATTCTTCATTTTTTCTATCACTCTTTTTCTAAAAATGATAATATTATTTTATAAATGATTGATTGGCTTTATTCACTAACCGTTTATTATTAAGCTGCAATGAAGAGGGACGTAACAAAACGTCCGAAACGTCAGTAAATTAATTAATAAATGGATATTTCGTGGCGAGCAACGGACTCTCTTTTATTTTTTATCAATATCAATTTACATGTCTACTCCAATTTTTAAAATTCAATATATTGGGCATACTAAAATACTTTACTCGCGTTATTTATTTTCGTTACTTAAACTCTTAAAAATATAAGAATGCTAAAGCAAACCACATAATAGTGTTAGTATAAAGACGATTTATCTAAATTTTTAAATTTACAGTATAAAAATTTTATAATGATCGGTTTTCTCCTCCCAAAGAACCAGTATCTGGTTAATTTCTTAAAACTGATTAAAAAGTTCTAGACTGCCTAAAGTTTAGATAGCTTATTACTTTTACGACTTTCTCATTTTGTGTGATATCTGAAAGTTAATATAAGCTAGACTACAATCTTGCTATAAAAAAGGTTTATAGTGTCGAATAAAACTTTTTCCATTTTGTATTTAAGTTTGAAGTGTCATGGCGGAAGCAAAGCTGTCATATCGCGCGTCTATCTCCTTCAATTTTATACGTGATGCTATCGGGTCCAAATTTAATTCTAATCAAGTAAATTTAACTAATAAATGTAAATTGTTATCATGTCAATTTTTAAATGAATTTTTATTGTTCAAATTTATTGAATAGGTATTGAATTAATTAATTTTCATTTTAGTTTGATATACGTTATACTGAGATACTATCATGTTAGTTAGAGTTTATCTTTTAGCATTATGCTGTGTCTATAGGAAACTGAAGTAGAATGGGAGAGTGGATTGAAATTTCAAACCCATTCCCTAACGAACATGAAATGTTGAACTATTGACCTGTGATAGATAATAAATATGGCGAAATTCTTCATTTATAATAAAAGAGAATGTTAATTATAATTATGTTTTTCAAATATTGTATTTATAGTTTTGTAATTATGTTTTTTACATGTAGTTTTATAATATTAATATAGTAAATGTGAACCTGGTATTTGCAATTAAACTTTCAGATACCAAGATTTAAGACTATATTGTTTTAGTATACTATTAATTACTATGAACTTGAAGGTATATATATCGATTATACTACTAAACGAACACTTAATTAATCCAATAATGCACATGTCATATGATATTTTTCGGAATGCGTTAAAATAATGAAAGAGTGTAAAGCTGTAACTTTAGAATTTGACTGAAAATAGCGAGCAAAACATAGAAAAAATTTTTCTATCCATATTGTTTCTATGGGTATATTTAATAAACAGTCTAAAAATCAGAATTGCTCATAATTTTTTCTTTTTTTTTAATGAGCAACTTTGAATTTAAATAGCTTAGAACTATTAAATTCTATATGAAAAATAATCAAAATAAGTATTTTCACAAATTTTATGAAGAATTTATGGCATTTTTCAAAAATTTATAATCTTGAATTTTGATTTTGATTGGTTGGAATTAGTATATATTTTTATTTTTTCACACACATGCTCCTTTCCTTTGCGAAAACTGAGTCATTCCCATTCTTAGCAGCTTTGTGAGTGTTATCGGATTAGCACCAACCAATACTCTTGTGTACATAGAGGAATTCTGTGACTAACTCTGCAGTGAACATTTTATAACAATTTTTCAATAATAGAGATAAAAAAGAAAAAATGATTGAACGAAAAAATATCCACAAAATACGACATAGTATCAGTTGTTTATAAATAAAATTCGGTTATAATTTAAACAAGACTTAAAAAGCCTTCAAAGCTTAGCCTTTGCTATCGCATCGTACCACACGTGACTGATCGAAATCACATCCAATAAATTGTTATTGCAAAGTCTTACAGATAAAAACCCATCCTGCCATCATTCCAAAACCGACAGGCCTTAAATATTATATCAACGAAGACCCGCACCTTCTCATAAACAGACGAAAGCCCCCTTAAGGAAAACACTTTCCCGCAATCAAGATGAAACACTGAATTTAGCATGCAAAGTTTGATTAAAAGCCCAGGCACGATAATCATCTTGCCAGCACAATGGAGCCACCCGCCTCAGCTCTCGATTAATCACGCGGCGCGCGCATTACTCAGTTCTGCGCGGGCTTTTTGAAATATTGAACATTATTATCTCCAGCGCGCGGTGCGCCTAGATTTTATCCTCGGCCCGTTCGTTTCAAAACAATAGAAAATGCCAAGCGAGTGACACTCGCGCGCTCTGCAGCTGCGCGAATGACCGGGCTCTGTGTGTGTGTTTGTGTGAAAAAAGACGCGGAATTGAAGGAACGCTTATCTCCAAGCGGAAACTTGACCCTTTTTCCCTCGACGAAACAAAGTGCTGTAACGATTTTTTCTAAAATAAAGGCTTTTTGAAAGTCTGGCCGCGCGGGCTTGGGAATTGCTTCGGGGTTTATTAATGATTTTGTTGGGGAAACAAGCGTGCTGAGCTGGCTTCGATCGGTTGACGGTTAATCCCTTTTCTTTTTAATTCAGTTATAAGTTTACTGGGACGTTTGAAAATGAAAAATTGGCTGAAAATAATTTTTTCATACAAGTATCAATGTTTCACATCCCGGTTAAATTTTCACCCACCCACATCACGCGCATCATTACCGTCCCGTCCAACAAACTTGAACAAAACACAACCACAGCTCTAGCAGCGCATATCCGGTGCATCGACATCAATTTTTCATCAAACATTAAAACCATCCCATCCACCGGCGCTGCTTACAAACCCGTTTGTTTTGACAAATTGCGCCGCTCTCTCGGCGGAAGCTCCCGAGCGAAAAAGCGAAATAATCATGAAAGCAAAAAGCGCCAATCAATCCTCGAGTCTACGTACCTGCACTGCACAAACGCAAAAGAATGGAGAGCCCGTTCGGACGTCACCGGACGCAATCGACGCGCCGGCAAAAAAAGAATAAAAGGAAAAAAAGACAACGGCGGCCCTTATTTGACGTTACGCTCGGACACGTCGCGCGAGTCGAATCAATAATCGCCTCGCTCGCGCGCGTATGTATGTATATATGCGCGCGGGTCAGTGCATAGGCCTCCGACGCGGAGCCATAAATCGCGAGTGCTCTCGTATATATACCTGTGTGTATGCGGGAAAATGAGGAATTGGCAAAAAAAGTGGAGATGCGCGCAGAGAGCTGGAATTGAGTTACACGCCGGTTTAGGTAACCAGTTGATTCAGGAAGCAACTGGTTAGGAGAGGTGTATTATTACGGCGAGAGCTGGACATTTTAGTGGATATTAGCTGGATTCGATGGAGAAACTGAGGCGAGCGCTGCCGGATAGAGCTAATGGACAGTTCGTGGAGTGTTTGTCTTTGGTAGGTGATGCGAGAAGAGAAGTTGAATGTAAGTGAAAATTTTGGCGGAACGAGCTGATATGGTCGGTGTTGAGGGAATGTCGGAGTAATATTGCTGCGGAGTTTGGGATTATTGATATTGATTAATGATAAATAAATAATAAGTACTGATGTTTGATTTGATTAATTATGTGGCTGGTTATAGACGTCGAAATAGTTTTAACTGACGTTGACGCTAAAGTTATTAACATTTCGATACATATTTTGCTAAAATGGTTTTTGGATTACCTTTTTTAGCAAGTGTCACATATAATTATTAAGTGCACGTTTAATGTAATAACTGGATCACACATCAGACTAAAAATAGTGTGGACATTTAAGTTCGATGACACCATGCGCTCGTAAAAAAAGAATTATTGGAAAATATTTATGTTTTCTGTTCATAAATAAGATTAGAGCATAACTATTTTAGTTACGCGATAACGTACAGGACAATACATAGTCAGTAAATTTTTAAAGTTCATTAAAAAATAACTGGTATTGGATTTTCTTTTATCGCAGGAGGTAATTTCTCTGTAAAATTCTTTTTTTCTTCTTTTTTTATTACAGTGTATGTACAATGTTTATTGCAATACTAAATAATAATTTTTTAAAGTAAAATTTATTTTGTTTTTAATATTTGGAAAGGTTTAACGATGAATAAAAAATCAACAATAATTGAAGAATTAAAATATAAACAATCGTTTTCTGCGTAGTGCTAAATGATAATTGCACAGATGTCTGATATCTGTTTTTAAAAGAATACCTATAGAATTATTAAACTTGAGAATCATAACACCTATCTACTTAATATATATACTTTAAAAGTTAATTAAACTATAATATTAAAAATTGAGTAAATCTCAATCACAGGCTAAAACAATAGCCGCGCGTATACCTTTCTTAATAAGGTAAAAACGCCAGTAAAGTTAAAAAATTATTAAACACTTAAACTTTTATTAACGCTATAGATTGTTAAATATACACGCGTGTTTACTTCCTCCAAGACTCTATCACTCATTGTACTTTTTACTGAGTCAAGGTTGATTCAGCGAAAATCAATAAACTCTTTGAATACAAAACACTTTCCTGCAATTGCGGCCAGGCCGTTCCATAACAAAAAGCCTGCATTCGCGATATACGTCCCGTTACGCGCATAACCCTCCACCGTACAAAAACTTCTTCCGCGGCGCGAATTTTCCGAAAACTCTCGGCGCACCTACAATCAGCTGGCAGAAACAACTTTTCCGTCGGCTCGCCTTGACATAAAAGGTTATCTCTGCAGCGATTACACGCCAATTTCGCGCGTGCCGGAAGGTTATCTGCGCTTTGAATTTGTACAGTGCGCGCGGACACGAAAAAAGTAGGCGCGACGGAACAAAAAAGCGACTGTGTCTCGGAAACCGCGCGCTGATGTTGCTTGTGCTGTGTCTACGGCTCGCTAAAAAACTGAAAAACTCTCGGCGTTCGCTTTCGTAAGGATATAACTGTACATAATTCAAAATAATGAGTTTGACGGCAGCCTTCCTCTATGACCGCTCGTTTTGAGGCTTGCGTAATGAGATCGTTCTTCAAAAAACATTGTCCTATATATATTTGATGCTTGGCTATTGCGCAACCTTGAATGTCAACGCGCTCGGTTATACAGTAAAGTGAAGCATTGTTTTTAGCGGAAAATACTAGAAGGATCAGATTTGGAACGATTTTAATTAGACATTTGATTATCGTGACGACTTTGAGCCAGAGTTATTATTTTCGAACGGGAAGCTACACATTTAGCCGAAGCGAGGCGAAAATATTATCTCCAGACGTCATCGGACCAGATTAACCAGCGGCGCTCCGTTTTTAGACTGGCTCCACCTGTCCTCATACTACTTAAAGACGGCGCTATCTTTATGCTCATATACACCGAAAGTAAACGCGCCAGAAAAGTGCCTATATATCCATATAGCCAGATACTCCGCTCCTGCGCACTTACAGCTGATAGCGTATACACACGCACACACAGACACCCACGCACAAACACAGAATTCACATGGCGCAGGGGGATAGAGAAGATAGACGATCCCTTGGGGGGCAGCGCTTATATAGTCAAAGAGCAAAGGAGACAGAGAAAGAGAAAAGTGAACGCGTATACAAAGAGAAATAAGTCAGATATATATATATATATAAATAAGGCTCTCTCGCTGCTAACCTGCGCATTTGGTCGAACAATGATGATGGCAGGGACAATTGCAGCTGCTGTGGCTCGACTTCCGGCGCTGGTTCGCGATCATGTTCCGAGGCTCGACGGCCGCAGGCTCCAGCCCTGCGCGCCCGGACCCCCCACATGCACCGCGCGCGCACTGCGCGCCGTATATGTATCCTTACGCCGCGGGGGCCCCCCCGAGTTGAGCTTGGCTCCTGACCAGCTGAGGAAAAAATAGCCGAATCGATCAGCGTATATACTCTTGCAGACTGTAGGTAACGCGAGAGAGAAAAGACAGTGCGCGCCTCTCCGTGTGTCTCTGTCTATGTATACGCTCGTCTTGGGTTTTCTCGTTTTTTAACTCTAGTCCCGTCGCGGAGTATAGTCACGTGGCTGCGCCCGCCGAGAGACGAGCACTACCTGGCGCGCGCGCGCCGCGCCGATCGATAAAAGCCGCCGCCGCCGTTGGGTTCTCCTCCTACTACTACTGCCGCTGTCGAAGCGCGCGCAGCCGGCGAGAAAGAGAGAGAGAGAGAGAAAGAGAGAGAGACTGGCTGTTTGGGCTGCTGCGTGTATGTGTGGGAGAGAGAAGGAGCCCGATCGCCGATTAGTTAAGGGTCGCGCGACGGGATGGATTTTGACGGAATTAGGGGGGTGAGGGTGGCTTGGAATGTCTTGGGTGATGGATTAGAGGTGAATGTAGGCGCGATTGGATTTTTTAATTTTTTTATTTGTGAGGTTTTACAGAGGATTTGGTGGAAAATTGTTGTTTAACCGTTGGTATTGGTTTTTGACATTTGCGTATTTGGATTTGGATGATTAAAATATGGGATTTTTTCCTTCATCCGGCTGAGCATCGTAGAAATGCGCCAGGCCTTAATCATTGCTAGAATGAAAAGAGTCCTAGTATCAAAAGTCTGAAGATTACAGTCTGATAAAAATGATCACTGCATAATCATCACAGTCGTACGATTTTCGAAAAAGATTTTGAAAATTTCAACAAAAGAAACTGTATTTTAATTTTGAATGGTCTATATATATATATTATTCTTTAACAAGTTTTAAAATACTTCTACATTCGCCTGTACAGTAATCAATTTTCTATTCCACTCCCAAACAAAAATCACAATCAGCAACTCTATTATAAGAACAAAACTATCGAAAAAAAAACCGTCCCAGCATTTTCTCCCAAAAGAAGCCTTATCAGAAAGCAAACAACTTTCCTCGAAGCACTCGACGATAAAGCGCCACATATACCCAAGAACATAAAAGATTCCGAAACTTCATCCTTACATAATTACATAACAATCGATCGGCCGCGAGGTCCACGAGATTACACCCACGCAGATGGCCGGGGGACCGCACGATACGGATTGATCGTGCACACACACACATACACAAAAGCGAGTTCAGCAGGATAGCAGACATAAACAGGCAGGCGCCGGCGATTCCGCTCAAGGATTACATGCACGTACAACACACGAGCTCTCTCGGAGTGTAGTATAGGAGAAGGTGAGGTATATGAACTGTCCGAGGGCGCCAGGATCAATCTCTGAGTCTCTCTCGACTTCCGTGTTCGGAGTGTGCATACAAGCTGTCTCGCTTAGACGAAAGTTCGGAGGGACTCTTCTTCTGGGGTAGGAGACGATGTAGCTTGAGTGTTGGCTACTTGTAATTTTGAAGTGGGGGAAGGGGTTGAGTGATCGGGTGGATTGGGTGGTGGAGTTTTTTATTTGGCTGGGAGGTTTTCCGAAGGATGGGATTGAGTGGAGTGGTGCTGAGGTAGTTGTTGCAAATGTTAGGGATCTGCTGAAAGTTTTTTTTTTAAGTCTGTTAAAATTTAAAGTTTTATTTTGTTTTTTAACCCTTTGCTTATATATAATTTTTCATAAATAATTATTAATTTCTTTATAAATTAATACTCTTACTTTGCTGCGATTTTGAACTTTGAAAATTATTCGAAAGCAAATATACATAGATAAAAACTTAAGGAATATAGTAATGTGTTGAATAATAAAATCATTAATAAAGTAAAACATTTGATGAATTTTCTGTATTGATCAATATTTACATATAATCGAAGCTTGAAAAATATTTTTCTATTTCCTTAAAAACTTTAAATTCTGTGATTATAAGGATTGTTATATTAAGCATATTAATTAGAAATTTTTTGAACTTCCCATTCTGTTCCAATAATAACCTCAATGCCGAACTGAAAGAATGCAATACTATCGCGAGTGCATTATTGCTTGTTTGCGGGTTTGCCGATATTTAATATCAGTTTTTAGATACATATATAGAATCTGAATAATAAAAGATTGGCATGTTTCAATTTTATTTGATAAGTAAGTAAATGAAAGCTGCTTTGTATGTCATATAGAGCGCATAAGAATAATGGTAATAATAGTACAAGATAAAGGAGTGTGTAATTTATACCATATTTCATTTTAGCTCACATTTAAAGACAATTATTTGAAAAATGTAGTTTAATTAACATATTAAATATAAAAAAATAGTTAGTTACATTTAGTAGAATAATATAAAGTTCATTTAGTGTAATCATTATTCTTCCGAGTAAAATAAAACATTTTATTGCATACATTCGCTTAGATGCATTTACGTACTGGTATATGAGCTAAAATTAGTTGACATCAGTGTTAGTGCGCTTGTCATAATAATAGGCGTAAACATAATTAGAGATAATTTTTTAAAGTACCGCATATTTAAAAAAAATGTTCAAATTTTTAAAACGACGTTTTTATCTGTCGAGAAAGTAATAAAATTAACGTAAAAAAACTTTCTTTTTCTACTTATCCTAGCATAATATACCCGCTTTCCTTAATTTCAGTAGTAACAGACGTTTTTCATGAAGGTTACTCCGAGGGTTTCTAGAAAGGAAATAAAACGTTTACTCAAACTTTTTTGCCTCTCTCACAAACATCCTAAATTTAAGATAACAAAGCAAGTGACTTTTCAGAAAAACAGAACATTAGCTTTAACCCTTAAAATACAGTATCCACCACGTCTCCCAATCTCTATAAAATCAAATACCATCAAATCATTCTAAATCTATTATTAAACTCAAACCCTCCAACGCGTTAACACATGCATTATCACCCCATCAAGCATTACACCTGCTGATGGAATCACTCCGCAGAGCCCAGCCGATTACATCGACGCCCCGGCTCTCCGCCTTTAAAAATGCAGCTATCCTCATCAATGAAACAACAAAACGCGCGGAGGGAAGCGCAAAACGTAATATCCACCGCGGGACGAGAGCGAAGAAAGCTCGAGAGTGCTTCGCATTACGCGCGCATGAGCTCGCTCTCGAGAGCCCGCAGTTTTATGGATTAATGAAAAAAAAATAGGACAGCCGGGACGTGTGTGTGGGTGCCCTCTCTCAAAAAGCGCGCGCGCGTGGAAGAGTTGTTAAAGCACGCAGAAGCGCCAATGTCACTCTTTAGGTGCGGGTCGCGCGTGATGCTTGTGTATAGATGTATTTACGGCTCGTGTGCGCATTGGTGTGTGGAAGTGTATATATGTGCGATAGCAGTGCTGGGCTAGAGTAGGTGTGTATGCAGGTTGTAACGCGAGGAGATTTGAATCCGAGACTGTCTGCTGTAATGATAGATTCGCTCTTCTGTTGACGAGGCTTTATCTCGGTTTTCACTGTTTTTTGATTGGGCAAGTGGGGCTCGAAAGTGGGAAAAATCGTTTGATCTAGTTGATATGGTTTATGTGCAATCGAAAGGTGGAGGTACTGGAGGTTCTGAAAGAGAATTTTCTGTAATTTGAAATATGGTGCATGTCAAGAATAAAATTGATAATGAATGATATGAAATTTTTTCGTAAAATCATACTAGTTTTCATTAGACACTAATTTTCGCATTCTCTTATTTCAAGTATTTATATTTCTTTTAGAGCTTTATTTTTATAGATATCTATCTTTTGTTTACTGTTGATTGTATACCGAATCTTAACCTCTCTGCTATACACCGTCCACCAGTTACACAACTTAACTAATTAACACGTTAGTTACAATCCGAGATAGTTCAATAGTACTAGTTTCCATACGTAATTGTAGAATATCCAACTCGTCCGACTTGAACGTCGCAAAATACGATATCAAGTGTTCCTCTCTCGGCAGCTCACACCCGCAGAACTAAGTTGAAGTAACAGCTCTCTCTCCGTCTATCTCTGCCTCGCTCTTGGTAAGTCATAGAAACTAATTTTCGAAATTGTAGGCGCTCATATATAAACTACTCGCAACTACTCGCATTCAGAAAATTCGCTTAAGCGAAATCGCAGGACGAGCTTCCTCGCTCGACAATAACGAAACAGCGTGAAACGTGAACCTTTTTCAGAATCAAAGCTCTCTCGACTCTCGGCACAATAGAGCGCGCTCTTCTGTCCTCGGCTGCACACGCTTCTTCCTATATACATTACGAAACATCGCGAGAGCGAATAGTAATTTGGAGCAAACAGTCTTTACCCGCGCGCTTATTTCTAGTGTCGGACGTATATGTACCTTTGAGTCCGCGCTCTCCTCGCCCCTCTCCTTTCTGCACTCGTGCTTATTCTTCACATCTCTTTTCCCTCTGTATATATCCCTCATCTCAAAGTGCTAGTGATGCCTGATGACGCGTGGATTTCCAGAGAGAGAGAGAGGAAAGGAGTGCGCGCTTCCTTTCTTTTTTTTTCCACCCACCTTTTTCCTCTCGCGCGCGCTACTCTAACCGCGTGTTTCGCATCTCTCTATTTCCTACTCGCTTGCCCGTCTTTTTTGCCAGAGTGCTTCTTTCGTCTTGCGCGATTTCATTTTTCGCTTCTCCCGAGCGCTCCGAAGAGATTTGTGAAAGGGTGTGTGTATCGTTTCTACTTTTGTTTTATGCCTGTTGCGGTGAAGCTGTTAATGGGAACGTGTATAGCGAAAAGAGCTTTTTTTGTGTGCGTGCACCCGTTGCGCTTTGAAGCTTGCGGATGACTAGAGTGTCGAGTGTCGCGGCGATGATGCTAATAACGTTTTGATGTATTTTTCAATCGCTTTTGAATTGAGAATTTTTGAAATGTGGCTTGATTGTGATTGTTGTGAAAAACCGTTTTAGCATGAATGCTTCAGCAGCATGAATATTGAGGTGCTTTTTTGAGAAGAATGCTTTTTATTTTTGAATAAGTATTTTGTTATATGATACTATAGTGGGAAATAAATTTAATATTTAATTGGAAAGCTTTATTGGATCAATTTAACTTTTTCAACTGAAGAAACTTTTAATTTAATGATTGAAATCCAAAATGGAGTTCCTCAAGGTTCGGTGACCCTATTTCTGATTGCTATACATGACATACTTAACGAGGTAAGAGCACTTGCAAAGAACATCCTATTTGCAAATGATGTGACAATTTTTACATTTAGTAAGATCATAAAAACTAAAGAGAAAATACTTCAAAAAGTTTTAATTAATTAACAAATTTTATGAAAAAAAAAACAGGATTTAAATTTTCCAAATTGAAAAGAGTCTCTTTCTAAATATGTTTCTTCGTTATCAAATTCAATATGAAACAAAATTTTTATAGGTCTAACCCTCAACAAATATCTGGTCTGAGACTTTACAATGTATTGTTTTTTAAATGATGATGTTAATGAAAAAAATCACATTTTTTATAGAACTCATAAAGATAAATAAGTTATTTATATTAAATATAATACATATTAAATAATCAAGTTTATGCCAGCAATGTCGAAAAGCCTTCACTAAAATTTGTAATTGTGAATGTAATAATAAGTACGATGAATGCGATGAAAACATTTGTAAAAATTATTCAATTATTTTGGAGTATAATATACTGGAAAGTATTAACTGTAATTTTATAAATGAATCTTTTATTTTTTAATGCACTGTTGACATGCACTGTAAAGTTACTATCTCTATTAGTCATATAAAACAAGTATTATTTGAAATAAATGTAAGCTCGAACAAACATGTAATTATTCCTGATAATGATATTGAACATGAAAAATACATAGTAAATAAATTTCTATAGCATTAAAATTATATTCTATTATTATATTACTATTCAAATTATTATTGTTACATCAGACATTGATGCAGATTGTCGAAGAAGAGAAATTCTCACCAAACTCCCTCTGCATTTCTCAATCGTTAACAACATCTAAAAATTCAAAAAACTAAATTACATACATTTTACATGAAAACATATAAAATTTGAAAATCAAATAATAAGAAACGAAATAAAATTAACGTTGAACTTGAATACAAAAAAACAACGTACTAATATGGGTCCTGGTTCACATAAAAACCGATGCTTTCGCAAAAAAAGCTTTAACTGTAAAATAACGTACAAAAAGATGTCTTTGCAATCAGACTAACTTTTCTAACCGCACACAACTTTTCTAAACCAGTCCAAGTACGATTTACTAGACTGAGGATCGAGTGCAAAAACTAATGCATACTCACCCAGTGACTAAATAAGTTAAAAAAATGCCCATATTGTGAATTGAGCTACAACAGTATATGATACAGAAATATGTTACAAGAATGCCTAAATCACTTAAAGGTTAAAATTCCACATAATTACCAAAGAATACGTCCTACTTAAATATCCAAAAATGAGATAAAATTAAATAAAATTTCTGTAAAATATTAGAATATTTATTCTAAATGTACCTAAATATCAAATCAGAAGATCATTGTAGTCTTACTCTAATCCATAAATTATTTAAATATAATTTTTTTTATATTTCTAATTGTTAATACTTTTCACAGAAGTATGTAATCTAAAACAATGAAATAAAAGAAAAATTTAGTTGGTTCTTTTAAAAGAACGATATAAAATATAATTTTGACACTCTTTTTAATTGTTATATCTGAAATCATACAAAATTTAAATACAAAGCTTTCTCTTTGATAAAGTATAAAGTTCGAGAAATCATTTAGAACCTGCTTTATCTATACAAAATAGTAGTAAAATGGAAATAAAATGGTAATCAAAATCCTTTAATAACTAAGAAGTTTTTGGAGAATGTAAGAGCTTATAAGATTGAATACGTAAATATAATTAAATTTTTGGAATTATCTTGCCGATTTTTATCTAGATCAGCTTTTAATTTTTTTAAAGGTGCTACATGAATTTTCAAATTTTATAAAAAAAACTTTTTTGCGAAAAGCTTTTCAATATTTAAACTACAGTTAGCAACTGCACTTTCAGAAATATTGTGTAAAATTTTCGTAATATTTCATAACTCCTTGACTTACGTCGATTTAGGGAAAACAAAGAAATTTTATGAGTGTTTGTTATACTTTTGTGCACAATACTTTCACAAAGTTAAGTCTTAACAATGTTCCCGTACACCAAACTTTTTCACAGCCTATAATAAATATCCGTAAGTGTTATTTTAAAATTTAATACGTATAATTCATGATTAAGTCGCATAAACTTTAAGATTTATGCTTGCTCCTTACTGACACTTCAGAATTACTCAACGCAAAAGACACTCTAGTGACACGCTGTTTACTGAGAAAATGTAATGGTCTTAAGCGGTGAATGTCCGCGCTACTAGAAGCTCAAAATGTAAACTGAATCGTATTTTTGATGACTTGAAATGAATTATCAATATATAATTTATTTATATAATAAAAATAACAGTTAATTTTTTATAAATTATATTAAGTAATAATAAAGATTTGACATCAATTTAAACTATATAAATTGTTTAACTTTAAATTTCAAAGCACACTTACAAGTTTCAACTACACACAATTTTACGTTTCCATAAATAATTCATAAAATTTTTACATTTCGATTTTACAATTCAGCGTTGCGTACAATAGTTTTTAAAGTTTCATCGCACCGACAAAACATTCAAACAAATCTGAAAATAGCCGATGATGTACAGTTCCTCGGAGATACCCATTCCATCTGGATTCTCAATATGAAATTTAAAATAAACCGAAATTAGAAGGTTCTTTTTAGAAGTCGCCTGGGTAAAGCCAAGATCCTCGCCGAGAGAGCGCGTTTTATTTTCGATATGCTTTACGGGAGCGGGAGCAAAAGAGAGAGCGGGAGATAGAGAAGCAGCGGTAACGGCAGCAGTTTCAGTCGCAGCTGTGAATGCGATTTATGGGATTCGAGCGCCACGAGAAGTCCGGAGGATTCTCTTCCAGCCTCGTGCAACGAACCGAGCCGGGCAAAAAAATATTCTAAGATATTACGGGACGGGTGACGTATCGCTTGAGTAACTGAGAAATTTGCATCTTTGAAGATGTATTTTTACGGGAAATTTACGAGTTAACGCTACTTTAAAGGAGAGGATCTATGTATAAACGCACATTCAATTGGTGAATTATATGAAAATAATTCTAATCTTTGAAAATACATGGAATTTGAAAACTTATATTTAAGTACTTCTGTTAAATATCTTCATTTAAAATATTTTCAACTTTTTAAAGTTATTTATCTAAAGGTAATCGTTTGGATAAATGTTTCCAAGAATTTTGTTAATCAAACTATGTCTAAAGGATCATCAAAACGGAACACTGGACAGACGTAATTGTCACTGCGATCCGATTCAATTTACGTAAGCGCTATTCATCAAAATGAAAAAAATAAAACTCGTGGCGCTGCGCGATGTACCATGAATTTGCGATGGATAATTCCGCTGTTATTGATTTTTTTGAAATGCAATAAAAACTGTGAAAATAATCATCTTTCTTTGTGAAATGGGTCAAGCTATAATACTAAATATCAGCAATAAAAAATTCTTGTAAAATTTGAATGCCGCAGCAAAAAAAAAAATTGTTTCATGTTTAATTCCTTTTTTTTATGATACAAAGTTATGAGAAAAAACTGTATCAAAGCAATAAGTGAGGTTTGGGTCAAGTAGATGGATAAATTCATATAAAAGTAATCTGTTTTGTTTTTATAGGATTCCACGCATAACATCATTAGATGAGGAACAATAAAAACTCTTCAGATCGTTGCAGAAAAGGGTCAGATCTATATAAAGGAACTCGGCAAATCATAAAAGTTGATTAAATTCTTTGTTCATGAAATAAATGAATTGCATACTTTTCATTTCATATTTATGTATTTTAGAATAACGTACTCAGTGTCAGTAGAGTATTTTTTGATTAAATATTTTATTTGTTTGATATTGGTTTTAAATTAATTAACAATTGAGAATAAAAGGAAATTCTTTTACTGCAGTTTTAGAGAATTTTTAATAATGAAAAAAGCAATCATCAAATAGCTAACCGATAAAATCATTGATAAACATTAAGTTTCAAAATAATAAAATACTAATGAATTAATTAAGGAACATCTACGCATTAAATTCTAATGTATCGTAAAAGAACGTACTAAAAATCTTGAACGACCCAATAAAAACTTTTTTAGATACCATTATTACTCCGTCAATACTCCTTCAAAACTAATCTCCCTCCCATATTAACATTCTCACCCAAAAATTCTTCTCCGACAAAAACAATAAAATTCCCACCTACATTCCCCTCTTAAAATCCGTGAACCAAGTTACCATCCCACACACACCACGCTTGGATATGCGCTGCGCGCGCGTTGCATAATGCGTGTGCGGGGCGCAATGCGCCAAATTACTTGGCATGCCAAGCGGCCCAAAGCAAACATACACACGCGCGTACATCCACAACACACGGAGCAGTATTCCGCCCGTACAGCGCGTAAAGCGCTCCGATTTTTTACGATGCCTCGTACAAAAGCTCTAAAAGCTCGATAGCGCGCCGGCGATTGCCTTTCTTTATTGCCGACGAATTTCACTGGCATTGCTTTTTAGCTGGGGCCCACGACGTTTTTCATCTATTTTCGGAGGAGCGCAGCTCTGCGGATGATTAGTGCGCTGATGAGCGAGGAGAGAAGAATAGTCCGCTGGGAGAGTTTAAGGAGGTGCTGCGCCGTCGGCCTGTTTACGACTCCGTGAAAGATGAAGCATCGACGTTTCGTTTTGGTTTTTATCTTTTTTTTCTTTAGAGGCAGCTCGTAAAGCGTAATTTTATCGGTTAGAGGCGAATGGCCGGGTTGATAGGGTTTTTGGATGATGTGAAGCTTTGAGGAGGTTTGGGTTTTTAGTAATTTTGTAATTATCGAGGAATTTTAGGGGGCGAGGTATTAAAGTTCTATTTTTATTTGGGTTAGGTGGAGAGCTCTCCTGAAAGTAGAGAAAACTTTTATTTTAATTTATTAGAAAAATGCGTTTTTTCTATTTTTTTAAACCGTTTAATTAGCAAAAATTGAGAGATTCAACTAGAACTTATTTTTTCAAATTATTGAATGAAATATTCTGGAAATTTGTTTTCAACTCCAGATATTTTTCTTGAGTACTGTTAAAATCATGTATTTTGTTATATCAGCACTTTTTAGAGTTATTTATTTATTTAATTTATTTTTTATTTAGAGTTTTTATCGTTTCTGATTTAAATTTTGATTTTTCATTCCATTTCAATCCGAATTTTGTATCTGTAAAATGTGAAGGAAATATAGAAATTAATACCATATGTAGGTCGAGCTACGTTTGGAATTCAGTATCATAATGCTATAAAAATTTGTAAAATTTTAAAATTAAATACAAGTAATAAAAAGTAAGAAAAAAATTTAAGTAGTTGTATAAACATTTAAACTGATATATTTAAAAAGATGATTTTTATTATTGATTGAATGGAGTTATAATGAAGTAATAAATGTTAAAAAAAGTAAACTTTAAGATGATAGAGTGTTTGTTTATACTAATATGTTTATCTGTTGTTATTTAATAGTAATGTTATCAAATAAGCTGCAATTTTTTCACTATTATTAAAGTAAATTTTAAATAACTCATTTTTCTTATAAGAATATACGTAGCAAAATATGTAGGGTAAGCCAGATGTAGGTGAATTTCGATCTATACTCCGATAACATTTTATCGGAAATAATATACCCTTGTTCACTGATGAAGCATGCGAAAAGCAAATTAAATTATTTAGATAGTGGCCAATATTAATACAAGTTTTATTATGAATAAAAAATGTGAAAATTGAACGAGATTAAGATTATTTGATAAATTTATTTTAGTTTCAATAGTTATTGTAAATAACTTTCGTTGTTATCTTGTCAGTTAGATTGTGCGAATAACTCTGTACAATCAAAACTTGGACACATCAAGATTGCAACAGAGGACAGAAATGTTCAAACATTGTTAGATTGTTTCGTATGACAACTATAATTTGCATATCTTATGTTAACTTTAAGTGTACATTCGAATATCGCTTTTAAAAATTTTGATGCATTATATAAGTTTCATTTTAATTTATTACAAAATTGTGCAATTTTATTAATATTTCAATCTTTAGTACAAATCTGTTCTTTCATTAGTTTCTGCAATTCTGATATAAAGTTAATGTAATAGACATTTTGAATTTATCAAATTAACCTACATTTACAGAAGTTATAGCATGTTAAATTTCCTTAATTTGAAGCAAAGCATAATATATGTTATAGTATGAAATAAAGTCATGTACTAGCATGGTTAAGTAGAATCACACTAGTACGGTAAGACTCCTAAATGCATAATCTTATAGATATTTTTTTCACTACCAATTTTCAACGAAAACGAAAATTAATTACATATAACTACCAGAAACGACACTGAAAATCCAACCTTATCCTCGAAAATCTCATCCAATCAACTTACACATCCGATCGATCCAAGCATCCTGTTTGCCCAATAAAAAAAGAGCACCGCCAGCAGAATAAAACCCTCCAACCCATTCGCATCGCTCCTCTCTCCTTTTCTCGCTCTCTCGCTCTTGTTTCACAACGACGAATCGAAAGGGTCCAGGAAAGAGGAAGAGGAAAGCATCCGCGCCGCATTTTCCGTTTCCCCGAGCGGCATAATTGCGCGCGAATTGGCCGCGCTTCGCGTCCATTAAAAAACTTCAAACGCGATTCCTGCGCCAAAGCCGCAATGGGAGCCCAGCTCCTCTCAATCTGGCTCTGCGCGCGCGCGCCTCTTCGTGATTTATATATTGAGCGAAGCTGCCTCTCCTGGCTCTCGTTTGACTTTGCGCTTAGTTTTTTTTCTTCTGCTTTTTGTTTCTCCTGGCTTTCTGCTTTCCTTTGGCTCTTTGTTCCTTCCCGGGATCCGCAGTGAGATATCGGAGTTGTTGTTGATTATTTTATGTTTTACTTGGTATTTATGTTTAGTAATGGAGGAGGGAATATCAATTGTTCGGGGAATTGTACGTTTGTAGAGAGAACTTTGTTTTTTTTTAATTACTATTGATGGCTAACAATCGATTTTCTAACGGAATATTATAACGTGGTATATGCTGTAACTGTACGTAATATAGATTGTAAAATAGAGAATTAATATTTTTTTATTATTTAAATTATTATGCAATTATTCTTTAAAATTAGACTATGGTTTAAATGAAAAGTAAATTTTATGGTTATTTTTTTTCGTCCTAACACTTATTCTAAAAGCTTAAAAATTTCTCATGTTACGGTATTAGCGTTCTGGCGGTCATATTAAAGAACATAATTACTTGAAGGCTCATTCACTTTCATTTCATTCACCATATCAACCCAAAGCACTAAATTGTCTTTCACCTACAATTATTTTAATATCTTTTGTGTCATGTTGTTAAAGCATTTGATATATTTGAATTAGTCAAGAGAATAACCTTGAAAGTCATTAAAAACATAGCAGTTAAAAAGCCTTCATATTTTTTATTAAATTTATCTAGTACGAAAGAATAATATTTTAAATTGACTTTAAATTCCTCTATAAACCGCTTTTCTTTATTAAATTCTCCGTTAAAACCCGATATTTAAACGAACAAAAACTCCCTCCTACGTATTATATCACGAAATTGCCCAAATTCTCTTAAAACCGACAAATTTTTTGATTTCCCACAAATGAATTCTCACGCATCTCACCACTTATCTCTTATTTCTCCATTGTCCTTTATCCACATAAATTTTTTCCTCGATTTTCACGCCCAGCTTTTCTACAGCCCATTTCACGCACCAGCGAAGTCTTCTTTATATATTCCCTATCTCTCTCTCTCTCTCTTCGCTCTCCTTCTCGCTCATTTTTCTTAAATACCGGCCACATTTCTCATTTTACGCCGCCTGGAATTTTCTCTCGTTCATACTCTTTTGTCGAACGCTGTCAAAGCCATTCTTCTTTGCCTTTCCCCCGCTTTACGTTTAATTATTTATACTCGACTCGCTGCCATTGTCTATCACCCTTCTATGTGTCAGCCGCGCCTCTGCTGCTTCTTCTTCTCTCTTTTATTTTTTACTTTTTTTTATTTTTTCCTTTTCATTATCGTTTTTCGCGTCAGCTGCACCCTCGCCATTTTCCGCTAAACTTTTATTTCCTCTTTCTTGGCGCGCCGCTCTCTTTTTCTCTATCTATCTTCCTGACGAAATTCTGAACAGAGGCTCTGTGTCCACTTTTATATTTAATGCGTTTTCAGAGCCTGTGCTGCTCTATTTTCAGAGGCTGCATTGCTCTTATCTCTTATCTATTTATCTAGTTCCTTTGTTATAGACTTTTCTTCTTTGTCTTCTTTCCTGTACTTTTAGTTTCTATTTCCTCTAAATCTAGAGCTTATGTTCTTAATTAGAGTTTTGATTTCTGCAATGTATTTGTTTAAAAATTGTTTTTAATGATTTTAATACAAAGGACACAAGTAAAACATGTTAGTTATGAAAAGGCTAGTATTATACGTTAATAATGTTTATCAGGCTAGTAATGTTCTTAAAAATTACTTTATGTATATCTTTGATTTTTTTTATTATATATTAAATAAAAATGCAGTTGGGAAACAAATACAAGGAGGACTTTTATTATTCGTACCTAAAAATGTATACAAAAGTCTTTGGTTACGTCATTATTTCCGGAAATCGCAAAGTTGAGTAATTTTGTACTTAAATTCGTATCTCGAACTAGAACAATTAAATTACGAAAATACAGCATTAATGATGACAGGAGGAAATGTGTTCTTAACACAAAGGTATACCTAATGCAGAAATAAAAAGAGAAAGGTAAAGCGCAATACGATTATGATATTACGAGTTAAAAGTGCCAACTCGTTAATAATTGTGAATGTAGATATAAGAATTATTATCAGCAATATGAAATGAACTTATAATGTATTTCTACAATGTATTTCTGTACAATACAAAAAATACTGTACAGTGAAATGGTACAAATTGTAATTTCCACATTTAAAGTACTAAAAAAGTTAGCGATTGATGATGAAAGAAAAAAGTGTACCAAATTCGGTGATTATGATAAAAAAATTACGATAAAAAGAGATACAATTTATTTGGAGTACAAAAAAGTATGTATTTTAACAACTTGAACATCTGTACTTTCTCGTACTCTACATAAATTACAGATCATTCCATTACTAACCACCTAACATATAATTCCATTTAAAAGCCAATCAAACCAACGACCCCCACAAAAACCCCATTATTACACATTAACCAAATCTCCCCGCATTCTCCATCCAACCAGCAACTCCGCACTACCCCGCTTCTCCAGGGTGCAAAAAATACCTCCCCGCTCCTCCCCGGCACCGAAAGAGAGATAAATCCCCCAACATCGCCACGGCAATATTTACCCCTCGCTACGATCACCCCGAACGCTCGTTTTCACCTCGCTTCGCTCGGCCGTAATCCTCCAGCCGAGCTCGCTCCGCTGCGCACATGCACACACGTATACACCTTCCTGGTACTTATATACACACATAGGCGAAAAAGCGACTAGCCGGCGAGACGGCAAAGCTCGATAGAGAAGCCGAGAATCCCCCGGCGTCGTTGGCTGGGCTAGAGCGCCGCCGCGCGCAGGATCAAGATCGAGCGCGTTTGCATTGTAAAGCAGATGACGGCGCTGCTTGCCAAGCTGCGGCTTTTTAACCTATGCGTGTTTACTCGGTCCCAGGTAGACGTCGTGAGCAGTTTTTTTTTTTCGTTGGGCGAAAGTTTTTTGGCGCTTATCGCGTCGTTGGCGCAGTGTTCGAGTGGTTACGGGACCTGGAGGAAAGTGGGACGGGGAGTTTGGGTAATTGGATGCGTAGAGAGTTTGGGGTAATTAAAGGCTGTGTTGTTGAGGGTATTTTTTTGCTGACTTTTGGGGTTTTGATGTTTGAAAGTTAGGCTGATGTTTTGCTTTTAATATTATTTTTGTGACGTTTTTTTTATTATTTGCAGGCTAATTACTGACATTTTTAAAAGTTTATTTATTATTAGTGAACTTGGTGAAATGTGATATTTTTGAAGGAAACTCTGCACGATGATCTAGAAATGAGTACTTAGTTATGATGTAATTTTGACATAAGAATAGGCGGGTAGAAGCCAAGGGAACATAGGTGTGCAAGTCATCATACGTAGCAAGCTTTGACCCAATTTGTAAAGTGATTCTTACACTAGTTATAGATACTATCTTTATATACATATACAGATTCACTTTAGATAATTCAATTTATTTCAATAGTAATTTTTAGCAATAAAACATGATAATTAGCTTAAAGTCGGTAGCATGAAAAAAATGTCTCATCAAAGAGTAAATCATTTCTACAAGCTTTTAACCTAAAGGACAAGTTATAATGAAGATATTTTCGAGTGCAAAAAAAATTGAAGATGAGTTTTTAAATATTTAATGCAGTCACTTTTCTATCAAATTTAAATATATATACTTTTAAAAAGCACAAATACTCACATGACAGAATTAACTTAAAAAATTAAATATAATGTTGTTAACGATATTCTTGAAGTTTTTAAATGCAGAAAATTGTATTTGAAGAAAACGAATTGAAATAAATCTACTTTGTTCTTCTCAGCAAAGGTCTCCTGAGGCTAAATAAAGGCACTTCAGAACTTTCAAATAAAAGCATCGCGAATAAATTTAATATTCTAGCTTATATGAGATTAACTCTTTCATCAATTTTTCTGCATACTTTTAATTAAATCATAACGAGCTTTTTTTATTTTTGCAGTATTTTTCCAATTAATTAGTTCATCAGACGATATAATAAAGTTTACTTATAAATATTTAAAAAATCTTGACTAAACAAAATTATAAACATTAATTTGATATAAATTCATATTTTTTTATTCGAAAAAAAAACTTAATAAATTAAATATCTCTGTTTACGCTATCAACAAAACGTTCAAATGGCAATAAAGTATCGATAGAGTAAAGCAAAGCTTTCTTAAAGTATCAAAGATCCGTAGTATAGAATCTTATAAAAGAACGAAAATCTAGGACTTCCGAGTATACCGGGATAGACTATCCGGATGTTAGATTGGGATATTCAATCCAGTCAGATCTAATGGATTTCCGGGAGTTTTCGTTTTGACGTGCCTTTTATATTTACGATTTTATCGACCCTCGTAAAGATCCCTAAGCATTAGAGTTATTAATTTATTCATGTATATACAGATTTGAATTTCAGATTCCCTAAAATTTGTAGGTTATTATAATTCTTGAATTTCTTATTTTTGTATTGATTAAAATGTTATCAGTTAGTTTTTAATCAAGCGGGTCCGCGTGAGTTTTTATTTGTCTTTATGTATAATCTTTACTTTAAGAAGTAGCGTTTTAATAATACAATTTGTTAGAATATGAGAAAAAATTTGATTATTAGTAAATTATTTTAATTAAGACTCTTAAATTTTAAACAATAAATAATGTTTATTGTTTATAATTTCATAACACAATATTTTCCTGTCAACATGAATAGTGTAAAAATAAGAACCCGTTTTAAAGGTATTATAAACGAGCATTCAAATAACTCCATTACGACGGTAGTCATAAATCTGGTTTACTATAGGTATTACATGACAGATCGCAGTTATGTACAATCGAGATACATGTATTACATTAAAAGCAGATATGAGTTTCATTATCAAATAGACAGTGTAATATCAGATTGTAATAAATTCAAGATCTAAAATACTATTCATAGACATTTATTACACATTCTAATGAATATTAGATTATATTTACAGGTCATTATGTACAAAATAGAAAAATATTTTGTCATTGCTTATCTTTAAATATTTTATAAATTTAATTTCAAATATACCCTGGTAGAAATTTACGCATTTAAACTGGTTAGAGGTGAAATAGCATTGAATCCGTTTTTCCTAGGGATTAAATGAAATCATTTCTACTAGGGCGTGTGCAATCCTTATTTTTCAATTTTTTAAAATTCATTTTATGTAAAAAAGTAAAACGTTAAAATAGAAAAATTAAAAAATTTCAATTTATAAAATTATTAATATGTATTAACATCTTTCGTCAAAAAGTATCTATATATTTAAGTACTTTTTTATATCTGTAAAAAAGCATTACTTTAAGTAGCTGAAAATATTTCAATCAGTTTATATAAAGTGCAAAAATTTGTAATCAAATCTAAATACAAGTTCATGTCTTATTAAATTTATGCAACTGCACTGTATGACAAATATTTGCAATACATTTGAACAGTATAATTTTTCCAGCAAATCCTTAATTTCGCATACCTTTATTTAAATTATTGCGGCAAATTCAATTGCTCCATCCATAAATCGCTAAAAGTATATCGGCAAAAAGTAATTACCATCCCAACTAAAAGCAGGCAATAAAAAGCGATCCGCTAAAAGTCCAATAATTCGATTGGCTCGCCAGTACCGTTCATTCGAACCGAATCAATAAAACAGAAAAAAAAAACGTATCTCAAAAAAAGCAAACCAAGATGCAGATAGAGCTCATCGTCAATTCTCTTACCGGCTTCGAGGACCTCGAGGTCGAGGTTACCGCTGCGGCTGCGACTGATACTGCTCGCATTGTACAAGCTAGACCTGCGCTGGTGCTCCTCCATGGCCCTGGACGCGCTCCGCTTGAACTGCTCAAGGAAGCTGTCTATTTGGTTCTCTATACTCGTCGGCGAGCCGGCCATTTTTTTCCCCTCAAACTTTCGCTCCTCCGTGTCTCTTCCTCTCTTCGCCGTTTGCAATAGTTCACCTCTCCCCCCGTCCCCCTCTTCCCCCCTTAACGGTCCGCAGTGCTCATCGCTATCTCCTCCGCCGATAGTTGGCTCCTATCTACGCGCCGGGCCTGAAAGTCTCTGCCGCAGTGCCGAAGCGCCAGCAGCTCCTCAGGCGCCATTCATCCCGGTCCTCGTCGACGTCGCCCCGGCGCCGATTCATTCTCCGCAGATGGGTATTGTCTAGCTTATCTCTCGCGCTCTCGTTCCTCCTGTATATAGTTTCTTCGCGCGCGCAAAGCTTTTTACGAGTTTACGCGCCGCTGACGCTCGCGCGCGAGCCGCTATTGTTGCCTTGCCAAGACTGTCCTGCGGATGCTTATTGTGCGGGGATGCTGTAGCTTTTAGTTTGATTGGAGACTCGCCGGGAGAGTTGCGCTGGCAACTCTGTTATTTTAGTTTCAGCTGTCTGCTTGGAGTAGTTTTTACCGTGTTTTAAGACACTGTTTATTTGATTGGTTTTTTTTGCGTGTGGATTATTGTAGGTTCTTGTAGATGGCTGGAGATTATAAAAACACTGTGTTTGAAAAAATGTTTGTATCGTTTGAAGTTGCACTTTTTTCTCGTCTAGTTTACTTAACAATACAATAAATTATTAATATTCTGCTTGTTGTTAAACCAAATCAGTGACTACATCGCTTTTAACTCCTTCAACAATTATCGTCTGTACAATATTTCAACCACTCACGCGAACGTCCAGCCGATGTTCCACAAACACACCTAAACACAAACGTTTCAACTCCGTTAAAACCTTCACTTTAATAACTCCCTGATTGACCGTACGAAAGACAAGAGCTTAACTCGCGCACGCAGCTTGCACGGAACCACCAACTCGCTCTCTCTCTCTTTATTAAAAAACTTTCTCCCCCTTGCCCCCGTCGAGACTCTTCCTTTATCAAAAACTTTCGACTGCAGACGCTAGTAACCCGAGCTGCATTAACTGTCCGACTAACGAACTAGGCTCTCTCTCTCTCTCGGCTTATCGCGTCTATTATCTCTCCAACAAACGATCCCCCCCGGCCGAAAGCTCCTTCTCTTACCGAAACTCTCCGAAATTCGAGAGCGGCAGCTTTCTACCCCTTTCGCTCTTAGGCTTCCCTGAATATCCGTTACTCCATTCGTCCTTCGCTCTCCTCCGCTCTACAGTTACCAAAAAACTGAAAAAACACACGCGAGCCATAAATCGAACAAGCCACTACTCCGAAACAAGCAGCGTCGAGTCGTCTAAAAACAACGCCGCGCCCGGAGCAGACACGCGCGCTCGCGGGAGTGCAGGTAGCGACTAACTAGCAGGCGCGAGCGGCTGCAGCGCCGGGCGTGGAGAGAGAGAGAGAGAGAGGCGCTCTGCAGAGAGCGGCGGCGGGGCGGCTGGCGTCCTCTCACTAGCAGACGACGCGACTCTATCCTCCCTATCGCGCCGCTCGACTCTTTCCGCTATGCATGCCCGCATACATATATGCGTCTCTCTTGCAAAGTCCTAGCCTATACATTCACTCAGACATTCACGTTTTGCGTAAGGAGCACGACGTAAGGGCTGGGCGCGAGCTCTGGTCGGGCGAGCCGACTCTGGAGGACTGCGGGAGGGCGTCGTGACATAGAGGCGCCGGCGCCGCGCATGCACGCACCCGCGGCCTCCCCCAGCGCGCTCTCTGCGGCACCCGGCGACTCTTATATAGAGCTGTGTACGCGCGATAGAGGGGGGTTCTCTACATATTTACAGCGGGTTAAAAGGAAGTCCGTAAGATGACGAGCCTGTGTAAGGGCGGAGAAGGCGAGGCTAGAGCCGGGTATTTATAGAGGGCTGTAAGCGGAATTTACTATGAGGCGCGGAGCGCGCCGGGATTTGCATGAGAATGAAATGCTGGCTAGTTGGGATTTTACAGTGTCTTTGATTTAGCGCCAGCGGCAATTGCGAGGGCTTCGTTAGCGAGGGCAAGTGATGTGCTTTATTGATGGAGCTTTTTGGGCTGATTAATTGCACGTTGAAGGCTTGTTGGGTTATTGTTTTCTTTTTATGGATTTGGTGATTGTTTGGGGTTTGCGTTCTGTTTTTGGGAGATGAGATTTCACGAATTTGATTTTAATGCCTGTCTTGATAAAGAGAAGATTTCGTAGCTCTTTTCGTCTTTTAGAGAGGCACTTGTGTATTGGGAATACCTCTCAGGGGATGATTGATTCGCGATACGAGAAGTTAGCCGGCAATGTTCAGAGTGTAAGAAATAAATTTGTTGTGGCTGCTCCAATATATTAAATTTACTGGGCTACTTCAGTGATAAAAATATATTTTGTATAAGGATTTGTCAAGAATGAGTTTTCTTTGACATAAATCAATTGGTACAAATAGGTATAATTATATTATTTTTAAATTCTATTACTTAAATATTATATTTTAACAAAATTGTGTATTTTTTAGTAAATTTTTTAAAGCACATTAAACAGTAATGCACTATTGTAAAGTTTTTATGTTATGTGATAAGTGAAAGCTCTAAGGTAAGCAAAAATAAAATGGAATTGTAGAAGTATACATGAAAAGCATCGATGATCTGATAAAAAAGGACCAGAGTGTGCAAAAAAAAGGTTTGCAACGAGACTTTGTGAGTCGATTTCTGGCGCCTAAAGATGAAACTTAGTACCCGTAGTTCCATCAAATGGCCCTTCTTTCGAGGGTATAAAAGCTACCTAATCTCAAATACATGTTGTTTTCTTGAAAAACGATGTCTTTTTTATTAGTCACAATATTTTAAACGTTTGCATTATAGAAAACATATAAGAAGTTGAAAATAGACGTAAAATGCTTTAATTTAAGCTTTTGTTTTTTAACAAATAAGTTAATGAATGAAAATAGGTTTTTTTGAAAGTTTTGAATTTTAAACAATTTTGTATTACGATCTTATAAGAAAATAAGAACTGCATTCAAATTAAAACCAGTTAATTTGAAGTATTTATCTTATTTCTTTAGTTATATAAGCAATTTGATTTTTCCATAATTCCGTAACAATTAAAAAGATATTTCAATAAGTTAAAATTTTAACCTAATAGGAATAATACAAAGTAAATATTGCTGCTGATTCATAAAGACTTGGTTTTATCAAATTTAATTTAAACAATTTATAAAGGAATATTATTAGAAAAAAATACCATTATTCTTTCGTAAACAGAAAAATTTGAAGTTAAATTAAGAAAGAAAAAAAATATTTTCGTATAAGGTATGTATATGCACATCCACGACATATTGACAGGTATATGAAAATCAGTTCTATTTTATTTTAGCAGTGCACTAAGAAAGTATCTGAGATTCAGTTCAAATTTTGGAATATATTTTTAGGTGTAAAAATATAAAGAAAGCCGAAATACCAAACCTTATTGGATAAAAAAATTGGAATTATAAATATTTTCAAATTTAATTAATGATAGGAGAAATAATTCTCTTGTTCATCTATGCAAACTATGGTGTTATTTATTTTTACAAGTTACATTGTCGAGGAAGGAAGTTACGTTTCGGAGGAATTAATTGCCTCCCTATTCATGACTTTAGCAATTGTAAAAATATGCAGGTCGCATTAAAATTTAGTACGTGCCTCAAAAAAGGCTGATGTCGAAAAATTTGGCTCCACGACCATCAAGAGAATTATTTCTCTTGTCATTAATTAATCACGACCAGCGAACGATAACTTCTTTACTTATTATTTTCAAATTTAGTTTTAGACGATATTAGAAAGAAAACGAATTTACTATTTAAGAATAAATAAATCTGCTTAAAGAAACTATACATACATCTATTATAATAGAAAGCCAAATTACAGAAAAGAAGCGCTTTCATCGGCTTTTTGCAGAATCAGAAAAGCTGAACTTCTTCAAAAGTTATAGGGGTAATCTGTACGGTTGTTGGCCATGAGACAGTGATTGGCCACATATTTTTATTTCCAAAAAAATAAGAAATA
>UELX01000703.1:0-64238 GCA_900480035.1 Eupelmus urozonus | reverse complement strand
TTCCACGCCTCATTAAACTTTTAACAAAACAATTACTCCGCTCATTAACATACCTCTCCCCTCACAAACCCACCACTCCAACTTCAAACTCAAACCCAATCCGTCCCCAATCGTCCCTTAATAAAACCGTTTTGATCCGCAGACGCCACATTCAGCTCTCCGACTCCGGCAAAACTTTCGGCACTTAAACGCGCCGTCAAGGATTCCAAAGCGACGTCTGCTCCTCTCTCCTCGCTGCGCGAGAATAAGAACTCTCGACTAGACTAGCGCTCGCTGGCAAGCAACAAGTGCACGTCTCGCAAGCTCGGCTTTCTTTCGGCTGGAGAGCGGTAGCCCCCGAGCTTTTTCCCTCCTTATAAGCGCGCAGAAGTGCGCGACGTCGGCCGCTATTGAACCCCGCGAGCAGCCGCCTATTTCTTCTCGTTACGCGCGGAAGAGCACCCGAGGGAGCTCGCCCCCTCCGCCCCCAAGTTCGTTTCATATATGCCCCCCCTCTGGGTCGACGTGTATAAGCGTATATCATCGTTTTTTGAGGTAAGGTGAGTGTCTGTTTCTTTTTGCTTTTTTTGGTATGGTCGAGGCTGTTGCTCGGTGATTTTGGGAAAGTTATGTTGTCGCTGGATTGTTATTTATGCGCTGGGTTGGAGAAATTGAATTCTTGGGTGGAGGGAGTGGGTTGAGGCAGTGAGAGGAGATGTTATATGGATGGGGTATGTATTTTTAAGGGTGACTAATTGATGTTTCTCTGGTTGA
Source organism: Eupelmus urozonus (assembly GCA_900480035.1). Lineage (NCBI taxonomy): Eukaryota > Metazoa > Arthropoda > Insecta > Hymenoptera > Eupelmidae > Eupelmus > Eupelmus urozonus. Next base: position 63,485 of record UELX01000703.1, on the reverse strand, counting down.
TTAAATACGTTATTGCTTTATTCGTATGTTTTAATGTATGATATTCTTGTTGTTATTATTAATGATAATTTATGGTAATGCACAATTTACGGTTACGCGTAATTATATGATATACTCAATATTCATAATATTACCTTAATACTTAAACCGATAAAAAAAAGCATTTACAACATTTCCATAATTATACAAAATTTACCTTTAGCACTACATTCTCTAAAACATGTTCGTCTATCCACTATTCGTAAAAAAACTTGTACAATTCAGACACACTGTTATATTAAAAAAAAAAAAAACACCTTGTCCCACAAATCACTCTTTTTTGACCTCTCCTAAAAATGAAGCAGATAGAAGAATAATAATAGCTCGTCCCCCTAAAATAAAACCATTCAACTCATTCATGCGCGCACTAACGAAGTAAAAAAAAAGATGATCTCACGCAAATCTCCGGAACCCTGTATTCGTAGCGTCCCCCAATATCTTAGCGATCGATTCGGCTCTATATATTCAGGGAATTTTTTCGGTGGCGGGTCTCGGCATGAACTATTGAAAAAAATGCCTCACCGGGGGTGCCAAGGGACCTTGGCTTTTCACGCTCGATTATCATTCGAGGAATATGAGAAGAAGGGAAGGGTCGCGCTCTTTGCCCTCCTTTGGAATTTTCACTTAAATCTTCGTACTTTCCTTGTTCCGCTCTAACTTTTTTTTCGGTATATCGTCCGTGTTGATTCTTAATTCGTGGAAGAATTGCAGTTTTTGTCAATATGTATTAATCAGTACGTTATTGAAGTACAGCGAAGAATACGCTATATAACGAATAAAAATATTTTTAATAAAAGATCTTATTTATAACTTTTTTTCTATCACACCCATACATCTGCTTTATTATTAAAAAGCTGCCTTTCAAATCCCACGTCATATTTCCCATCCCCAACAAACACCTCACCCTGCGAGCCCCTGCAAAGCGCGATTACTCAAAGACGCAAACGAATATACGAATAAAATCCAAGCGGCGCCTGCACCCGGCCAAACGTCCCTGTACAAACACACAAACACACGCCCGGCGCTCAGTCATCTCTACTATTTAATGTGTGCGCTCGCTTTCAATAGGTGCGGGCGCCTCGCTAGCTTCTCGCAGCCGAACACAAATGAAGGCAGGCTCTTTTGTCCTCCCCCCCCTCCTATTTCCCCTCCCCCCTCCCTTATCTAGCAGCGAGTGCGCAATTCTCTTTCAGAGCCGGGTTTTCTCTCTCATCTTGGCGGCAATACTTGGCTCGCTGCTGTCTCTCTCGCGAAACTGCGCGAGACTGATTGCCCGTGCCACGGCTAATTGTCGCGTAATCCCTCTTTGTTTTGCGCTATTTTTGAGCGGCCCGCGCGCGCACTCGCTGCCGCTTGCGCGCGTTTATTAATTCACGTGGCTGCTCGCTCTTTGATTTATCGCGGCAGGCTGTTAGAGAGCGTCGGGATTTGTTTGTCGTCGTGAATTATCCTTTGATACGGACTAATAGGGCTTTTTATTTATGTTTGTGAAGTAATGTGGATTAGCGAATAAAATGCTCTTTTTTATTCCTTGTGGACACCTGCATCTGTAAACCGTCAACTCTGATTAATAAACGTTCAATTTGCTCACCAGCCAAATTCATCAAGCTTTGAAAAACACCCGTCGCCGTCCTCACAAACCCCGACGAAATAAAAAAAAAAAAATGCAAAACAGCCGAAGAAAAAGCGAAAGAGATCAGCTCGATGAGGTGCGAAGCTGCCTCGCAAATTGGCACAATAAGCCCTCTAACAGCCACACGGATTCAGCGAGGTCCTCCTCCTTATTACTCGAGCGCCGGGGGCTGAAAGGGCTCGTACGCGCCTAAGGGCGAGGCCGTCCTCCCGCGCGAAATAAGAGAGCCGCTCACGGCGAATTCAGGCCAAACTTTGCCGTCGTCCTAGCCGAGGAGCTCTTTGTAAGCCATTACGTTTAAATAAGGTAAATTTAACACGCCCTCGAGCGAGGATCCGGGGAATTTCGCGACGGCACGTTTTATACGATACTGGAAAGGTGCGGAGAATGTTTCGAGAAAATTTTTATTGTAAAGGTGGTGGCTGGTGAGATGTTGAGTTTTAGATGGTTAGCAGTGGTGGATTGATTTGGCGGTGTTTTATTGTTTATTGATTAGGTTAAAGGAGGTTGCAGATTGGAGTTGGTTGATATTTGATAGTTTATTGAAAGTACGTGCTGATATTGGGGTGAATAGAAAAGCAGATTTTTTACTATTTTTTTAATAAATTCAAGTACTGGAGAATAGTTAATACAGTACTGATGTTATACTGTTTTAATATTTTGATACATTAAAATGTTTTAAATATAAAGTTCGCTTTTCAATATACAAGTTAGATTATCAATTCATCAAAAACTCTTTTTTTCTTTCAGTAATGATAAAGTATCGTTTTATTTTTTTATTTAGAATTATTAGCTTAATACCCACTACAAGTGAGCTAGTAATTTCAAAAAGTATACTATTTATTACCATATCGTGACACAATCCAGTAAACTTTATATACGACTCTATCTCTCCTGTGATAAATACTTTCTATAATTGTTTAGACTCCCTTGATAAATCAATGGATTTACCCCCGTAATGTACAACAGACCATTTCGTCTATCTCTCGCTTCTTATCACGCTCGGAGCGTACTTTCCCCAAGCTTTTCCAATTCAGGACAAGTACAGCGAAATTGGCGCGAATCGAATTCACAAATCGCGCACCTGCTACCCAATACGAGCCCCTCTCCCCCCGTAAGCGTCCATCGTCGCCCCGAGAAAACAAAAACGACCGATCAAACCTCATAAGCTATTTTATTTAATGTAAAACACGCGTAGAAAAAAAGAGATAACATGCTTTTAATTAAATAGCGCAAAGGCCGAAAGCCCCATAGATCACCGCAGAGGCAGAGGCGCGCGCTTCTCAACGATAAATTTTGCCAGCTCGCGCGCCTGGGCCTCTTCCACCCTCGTAAAAATCCCAAGCTGCGATTTGTTACCGCTGTAGCCGCACCCAGCGAGCGAGAGAGAGAGAGAGGGACAGCCAGAGAGAAAGAGAGAGAGGCAATTCAGTGACAACCGAATACGTAACCCAGATAGCCCCGAGGCTCGGAATGAAAAACGAGCAAGTTTGATCAATCCGCAGGCACGCGCACGCGACACCCATGGAAATCCGTCACGCGCTTTTCGCCCTACCTTTTCTCGGCTTTCTCTTTTCCCGGTATACACAGGTGTGGCGCGGCGGCGCGCTTTGTGTGAAATCGAGCGTAAAAGAGTTTCCCTGGGCGTTGCTGGAGCTTCGGTTTTCAAGATGAGCCGAGAGTCGACGTATCGCTGAGGAGCCAGGAAATGCGTTGGTCGGACGATGAGTTGGCGGAAAGCGAGGGGTAAGTGGTGTATTAGAGGCGGAAATAAATATGTTTTGTACGGGGATGATTAATTGTGCTGGTCGATTAGTGATCGTGCGATTACTGGAAAGGGATTCTGCGGGGTGGCTTTTGATAAGTATTATTCGGGGAAAATGTGGCTGCTGATTTTTTTAGTTAGCGCAAAGATCGATAAAAAATAAATAATTTTTTAAGAAATATACTTATTATATTGAGTAACAGTGAATATATTATCTGTACAGAATTTAATTACGTGATATTGTTGAAGTTGTAAAACTGTGATGTATTATTAGAAATTAGATAGAAAAATAATTATTATTTCTTAAACATTTATCTTGAGCAAATTGGTCAATTGATTCCAAACGGTAGAAAGAATTATTATAGAAAGTGTATCCAGCTTTTTCAGCACTTTCTAATTTTTAATAAATTTATATTAAACAGAAATTGTTATATGGACTATGCTTTACAATAATTGTTTTATATGTAATATTATATTATATACGTCCACATGTAAGCGTATAACACATCTATCCATAAGTAAACGCGCATATATTTGCGTACCCAAACATGCACGTACTCCCTTTTTTATTACAACGCTTTCTCCCTGAGAGAGTAAAATATAATAGTATATCAAGCAAGAAAGAAATAAATGACTTTGTTCCCGTTGCATTAATAGTTTATTCACGACAAGTTATTAAAAATATACTAAAAATATGATACAGTGTACCCTAGGCTAAAAGAAGTGTTAGAAATAAAATGTTTGTCTAAACCCTTAGTTGTCCAGTGAAAATCAAAAAATACGATCAGACTGCAAAAATTAAAGTTTGTTTAATTAATTCATTTCTTACTGCTGTCATATTTCTTATGGAACAAACATTTTTTTAAAACTAAATGTAAAATTTTTATGTTTTTGAATTTGTCAAAAATTAAATTCATCTCGAAAATTACCACCAAACATCTTTTGAAAGCGAAGCAAGTATACGATTTAATAAAAAATTTTTTTTTCACAGATGCCAACTTTTTTTATACATAAAAAATCTAAATATAACCTCAAGCATACCTTTTGGAATGATTGTACACTTTTTGCCTCCTCATACGTGGTATAAACGAGAATAAGCTTTTTTATAAGCAGCCCTCTTTAGCATTATCCAAACTCTTTTCAAAAGAAAATTGATACTCGGATGAACGACTCTAGTGGCAATGATTCAACAGTTCTCAAAAATTCTAAAGCAAGAAAATTAATTTTTTTGCGAATAATGTGATGTATTATAATATCTTTATATTTCTTTTACAAATGCGTTACAGTTGACATATATTACTTATTTTACATTCTTGAGAGAATCACTGACTTTTAAGATTATTTTAGATTACAAAAACTATTTTTGATCATATTTTTTTTTATTAAAAGTAAATATAACAAAGCTTTGTAAGTTTGCGTGATATTTATGATTATTATGGAAAAGATATTTTGTTCAATATTGACATTTTCTTTATACAAGTTTCTTAAAGAATGATATTCTGCAAATAATTCTTAAGATGAAAAAATGGTAAATAGAAAATATTCTATAATAAATAAAATACTAATGCCAGAACTACAAATATTTTAAGTCCAAAGGTAACATTTTTTTGTGAATAATTGTTGGTATGTTACGACATACGTATGAAGTGTACAGATTTACCATCTGGCAGGCAATCTATTTTTTATCGGTGATCTGCGTACATTTTTCAAGATCGAGTTTAGAGGAAACGCTGCGGTAGGTAAATCACCGGGTGAACGCGAAACCAACAGGTCTCAGTGGAAGGAATCAAATAAAAGTAATATATTGAAAGTCATCGCATCGTATTTCTTCATTAGAGAATTGAATTTATAAAGATAAATACATTAACTGTAATATCACGTGTATAATTGTTATCTCAAATTAATTATTTTACAATACTTATAAAGAAATAAATATATAAATTTATTTCTTATTGCATATTATAGTACAAACATTGAACGATATACTGCTTAGTACAATATTAAAATTCGCATTTTCTTGCTAAATATAAAAAATATTTAGTCATTTACAATAAAACGTTTTTAGAGAATTCAAATCTAGTAAAAACAAAATATAAATTAATCCAATTCAGTACAAAAAATGTACTAGTCAATACAGAAAATATACTATTATGTTAGTTAAGGTCCAGAGTAAAGATCATGGTCAAGTACAAAGATTTCTAATTTCATAGACCGCATCAGATAAAAGTTAGTAGTAAAAAAGAATTTAGCCTGGATGTAACAATGTGAAATTGTAGAAATATTGAATAAACTTTGTGTATAAGATTAGAAAATTTAAAATAAATAAATTTTATAAATTAGATCACAGAATAAAAATTGCACCATATCCATATCCATAACCATATCCATAACCATGACATTTCAACTTATACGCAATCGTTTTGACCCTCATTTATTCTACCATTTTAATCTAAAGTATATTCATACTACGCATAAATACTTTAAAAATTAATTAGGATGGGTAAACGATAATAAGAACGAGATGACAAACAGAGAAAATGTTTTATTTTTAAAAACTGAAATTAATTCAGAAAGAATCGTAACTGTTTCACAAGGTTAATTATACTAAAATCGTCCAGAAATAAAGATAACAAACAAAATTATATTTATTTAGGTTCCAAGGTTGGACGAACAACGGGAAAGTGCTAAAACGAAATGAAAATTGTGGGCAATACTATTTAAAATGCTTCAGGCCTCCTGCTGTGTGGTCAAACATTTTTTTATTAAATAAAGCATTTTAAATAGCATTACCCCAACTTTTATTTCATTACTTATATTTACTTAGGATGTCTGAAGAAAATATATATTATCTTAATCATGTTCTTTTAATTGAATAACAGAATTTAAATAAGCAAAAGTTAACTTTACAAAATTATGGCTAATTCGAAGTTTCCTTTTCCTAATATTTAATCCAGATATTATATTTAATAGCCGAAAGTAATAGCTAAAAAAATTATTTTTAAATATTCAAATACACTTTTAAGTAATAAGCAGTAAAAGTGTTAATTAAATTTCAAACTTTATATATTATTTGCTCCTGTTTTATCCAAGTAATAAACCTTATTTTACTTTGTCTTGTTAAAGAAATATTAGTTTTAAGATTTATATTTTTATTTCTTTTTTTTTAAAAAGCTTTACTGAGTGATATTTATTCAAGATCTAAAATGTTAGAAAGATACAATAAATAGTTCAACAAGAAATTCAACTGAAAACTATTTCTACAAATAGTAACCGAAAACGTTATACATTAAATTATTCAACATTTAATATAATACACATCTCACTTAAGAAAACTATTTCATAACTCCTAAAACTTAAGCACTACATTCAGCAATACCTCAAAACGCAAAATAGACCGGCGCATCGTAAAGAAGAAACATCGATATGCAAAATACACCCGAGCCATACCTTACGTAAAAACGTATTAAAAACTTACATAACGGGGTCGAATCCGATCTAAAAAGAGCACGACATACACACATCCTCAATCTCCCGCGTCGCAAGCGAAATATACGAGTTTCAATTTACCGCGAACTTGTTTTTACCTCTCTCCTAGCGACACACGCGCTCATATCTATATCCGCGCAGCTCAGATCCGAGGCGAATGGCTAAAGAGCTGCCTGTGTACTCACGGCCAATCTCGTCTAGAATCGAGAGAGCGCGCAATCTCGCGTGTTTACCCACTGTAAGACGTTTCGATATATGCCCTCGGGCCATGCCCTTTGCTCTTTTGTTCCGCCCCAAGTTTCTCATCTTTTGTTTAGCCACTTTGTTTTTTCATCTTTTCTTCGAGTATAGACAATGAGTGCGCGCTGGTTTTATTTCGCGATGATTTTATAGAAAAGAGGGGCTCTCGGTGCCGTCTGGGTATCGAGTGGCATTTGATTTCTATCGAGGAGAGGAAATAATTTTTTGAAGCGGGTTGAATGATGCTTTGAGAGGTGGTGTTCTTTTTGGAGAATTGATAATGCAAGTCGCATTACAAGGGAGGTAAGTTGAATCTATTTTTGAGATAATGACGTTGAAGCGCGCTTCTGTTCTGTGCTATTTTGGAAAATTTTCTTTGATGGAAGTACTGATGCAAAAAATCGTTTTTTTAAAATAATAGATTTTAAGAATGTAGATTTATGACTTGAATGTAGAAAGAAAAGTCCGTGACGAGCACAACTTGATAAAATTGGTTCTTTTTCTTTTAAAGGCGAATGAGTCTGCTTTTTTGAAATTTAAAAGAATTCAATTTGTAAAATAAGCGTTCAACATTTTTTAAAATACATCGTGATAAGCAAAAAATACCGTTCTGCATGTAAGTAAGCCCTCAATATTGTGTTTTTTGTAATATAATCTGTTATAAAACAAAAACATACCAGATGTTTTAAATCATCATTACGTATTCGTTACTAATGCCTACATACTTCAAATTATTAAAAAAAGAAGCAGCTCGTCACATGATAAATTGCTTGATTATACAGTTTTCATTCCGTAATATTCGAAAGATATGCAACACTTACTCACTTCCCCCGCCGTAAAAGCGTATAAGTCGAATTACGACTCCCATAAATATAGTGACGATTACAAATTCAGCCATTAAAATCAATATAGCTCGACCCTTTCTCCTCCCTCTGGAAACAGTTAACTAAATACTGAAAATTCAATCGACCGAAAAATTGCCGCGCGCATCTCGTATTTCCACCGCTTATATACGCATGACGCTAAAGCTGCCCCGATCCCGGAAGTACTGCACGATATACTATTCATATATTGATATTATACGGAGGATTCAGCAACGGACGATTCCGGGAGTTTTTTTGTCCTTGTTGTTTCTAGAAAATAGTTTTATTCATACTGAATGATTTTTTCGATTTTTATAAATTATTAGAACTTACAATGGAATATACTTACTTAAATTTAGTAGGTAATTTACATTCATTCGATAAAATTTTGTTTCCTTACTGATATGAAGCTTTACAATACAAAATAAGTTTTTGAAATAATGTTATAAACATATTTTGCAGTGTTCCTATAATCGAAATGCGCTAGTTTTGGAAATTGCCTATGCAAATGTGTGTGTGTGCGTGTGCGCGCGCGCGTGTGTGTGTGTGTGTGAGATTTTATAATTTACAATAGCTTTTTCTTTTCCTTTTTGTTACAAGTAGCAAACTGATTATCTGTAATTTGCGTAGTTATTATGTGATAGATGAAAAGATCCTTTTTTTAATGGCTCCATCTGTAAAACTATTCAATCAAATAATAAAATTAAAACTAATTTTTTTTTGGATAAATAATTATTTTTAGAAAGTAATTTTTTATTTTTATATAATAACTAATAAATAAATCAATTAAACCGACTTCACGATTACTGAACAATTTATTTATTTGCTCCATACGTAATTACAAGCTCACGACCAGCAAAAAACTCCCAAAAAAACGCGGAACACCGCCTATATCCCAACTAACTCGCGCAAACCCAGCTCCCGCAGCCAAAGTGCACATTGTCATTTTCGCGAGCCAATATCGAACACCGAGAGGCTGGGCATCGCGCGCGCATCGCGACATCATCGCGCTGGGACACACGCGTCGAAGGCTCAGACGAGCCGAATCGAGAGAGAGTGAATCATTGTGCAGGGCAGGGGCTTTGCGATCCATCAATTATCGTCCGGTAGTAATGCGCCGACACGGTCCGGCAATTACATATCCTGGCCAGTGGCCGGTAATGCGCGTGCGCTGCAGCGAAGCGCCGCGAAACTACGGCTAAATATTTCGGCAAACGCCGCGTGACTGACAGTTGCGCAGCCGCTTAGCGAGCGCTCGGCCGTTGTTTAACATAATTATGCGAGACTTAATGGCGCGACCAGCTGGCTTGCATGCATCGTGCTCTCCTGCGTGTGCCTCGACTATAATGCTCGCATCGAAAAATAGGCCCTGGGTTCCGCCCGGGCTCGCCGAGGTTGGAAATATTAAATTTGCTGCTCGGGTATGAGGAGGTATTAAAAATTGACTTTCGTGTATGAAATTATGGTTGAAAAAGGATAAATCGGGAAGGCTTTTTTTCTATTTGTTTAAAATTCAAGACTTTGCCTTTGTAATTCTGTTATGGTCGTTAAACTGAATCTTTTCCGTCTAGTTATAGTCTTTATGTTTTATAGAAAAAAAGAATACAACACCGCGTTGTGTAACTGTCTGACGTAACTCATATGTTACTACTCACTTGATGTAGAAAGATGTAAATTTTATATATGTACTACATTTTGTAACTTAGACTAGATTTCTTTTTATACTCCGCTTTTATGTAACCGCGTAAATATTTATCAGGCTAGAGAAAGAGAAAATTTTTTCTGTCAATTTGCATTAAAGTTATGAAAAATTCCGTAGGACTTACAAAAGTCCTGCATTTTGAATCTTTTGAAATAGAACAAATACTGCATTCTTTTTAATAACTTTCATTTACAGTTTAAAATTATTATTTAGTAAGCATATAAAAATTTGGCAAGGTACTTTGTACAATAAAAAATTTAGCAAATCTTGGAGAATGTAATATAATGCAACTACTTTCTTTGTACATTTGCATGCATAAAGTTTCATCTAAAAATTTTCATCATAAGCGCAGTAAGCAAAACATAAGAACGCTACATTTTATTTATCTCCGTTTTCTCTTTTATTTTTCAAAAAAATTCTAAATCTTATACTAAAAGTGGTATATACTTAAACCCGCCATTTACTTAAATCCAGGTGCAGACACTTTATCAGAATGTCAAATTTTCAGATGGATATTTTTTTGGGAAATGTAAAAAAGGCTGAAATTTTTTATACTACGATGTAAATAATTCTATAATAGTATTAACAATAAAAAGATGTATATTTTCGTCTGAATAATAATATCGAGATAGAAAATGTTTGAAGATTTATTGATGTTCGATAAAATTTTAGAAAAATAATTTCATGTAATTCTTTAAAATTGAATAATAGTCATCGATAAATAAAATTTTTAAAGATTTCAAAAGAGTTTTTCATTTTATTATAATTTTTAACTGATTTATCGAATATTTTAAATATTATTACACGTTAAATAATACTCAATTTTTCTATTTTACAATAAATGGTGATAAAAAGTGTTAAATAAATTTCCAAAATGTACATACAATCAGGCTTGTTTTAGTATATGCAAGAGTATAAAAACCATAATGGTTAAAAAATAAAATCTGATTCTATCAGGGTACATAATATTAACTATAAAATTATCACAAGCAAAATTCCCCATCCAATCAAAATAATGTACGCATTCACTCTTATTCTTTATCTCCGCAGTCTTCCATCGTTCGTGCTCTATCCTCTTGCAGGAGGAAATTCGAGAAGGCGCGCTCGTTTTCACGCCAAGTCAGAGGTTCCACTAATGGCTCTTGGAGGTATGTGTGTGTGTGCGGATAGCGGTGAGCCATAAAAATTTCGGCTCTTAAAAAAAAAGGTAAAAAAGACGAGAGAAAGAGAGCAAGAGAGGGCGGACAGATGGACTCGGCCGTTTGCACCTTGGCTCACAGACACCAGCACGCTCCTTTAGCTCGCGGGTGAGAAATATAGAGGAATTCGAGTAAAGAAAAATACTTGGCACTTTACTTTTACGTCACGGACAAGCTGTTTCTTGTTAGACATTGGTACATGCACATCTGCGCGTTTTTATTTTTTTTTCTTTTACTCTTGGTTTTGTTAAATCGTGAAATATTAAATAAACGAGCCGATAAATTTTGAAAATTGTTCGTTTTTTTTTGTTTTTTGTTTATGGCTCCATAAATACTATTTCTCTCTTGGTGCGGAAATCATATTTTATTTAAATTTATGTCCTTGCATGCTCTTCATGGGCGTTCAAGTAAGAGTAATAGTATTTTCAAGTGTTTATGGTATTATGGAAAATTAATATTAAAAATCTATTTTTAACAATTGTTATTATTTTATTTTATTTCTAAAAAAATAAACCAAGATGAAGTAAACTATAATACATAAACGAATATGTTTCAACATAAAATTAAGCTTATTAAATCTTAAATTTTTTTGTACGTTTTTAAATACTTTAAGTTGGGCAGTACTATATAAAGCTAAATTTTGAAGACACGATTATAAGAATAGTTTGAAATAAAAACATTTATGTTTTGGTAGTCAAATATTTTTAACAAATAATACAATCGCAAAATAATTCAACTTTATAAGCGTGTAATAACATTGAATTGTACAATTCAACACGAATCTGCTTGGCCATTTTTTCGAACCTTTTATTGCAGTATTTCCATCAACAGGTGAACAAATTGTAAGAGTGAGACGGAAATGAATGGGTCAATGCATTAAATTCGTGTATGTCATTTTAACCACCATTCAGAGAAAAACAATAGATGCAATTGTCACTCTAACGCTCTAACGATTGTGGTTTCTATGTTGTACATAAAATGATTTTTGGTGAATTCTGACAGATTAAATATTATAGTATTCTAAAAAGAAAAATAGTATTCAATTTTATTATATTAAAATTAATTATATTAAAAATTTTTCATATTGTGAGTGTATATTACTGTTTATCTTTGCGGTTTGCCTTTGTCCTAACCTATAGTTAACAATAGAGTCATTGGATGGAAAAAAAGCATGAAGCTTCTTTGATTTAAGTACATTGAGCATGTGCGCTTTATCCCCCTAATGCCTCAATTATTAATGTCAATAATATCTTAACTTTTCTAATTAAACGGCTATTATGATTTCACAAAATAAAATACAATTCATTCATAAATCTTAATACATACGGACCCTCAACTAATGATGAACCTTAATTAAAACATTAATATTCATAAGATACAAATCTTTTGCAAGTGCAATTTTAGTTCACGATTTTAATACTCTCAATTTTTCGAATCTTCTTATATCTAAGATAAATTTACATCTAAATGAGTCTTTAATTTTCTAAAATACATTTTCTGTCCTAAATATTTAAGTGTCAAGATTTTTATAAGAGTATTTAATCAAATTTTAAAGCTTTTACAATTCTGTACAAGATATAATGATATTTAATGAATTAAACTAATGCAATAAATAAATAAATACTCATTGTACATAATTAAAATGCATAATTTAGGTAATAATATTAAACTATCGCAAAAATAATCAGTATGACAATATTTGCAACTTTGAAACAATAAATTATTGAGTTTAGGAATTTTGAATGTCTTTTTTAGCACAGTTAATAAATTATGAATATACTATGTCTAACACAAAAAACTATTCATTTACAGACTATTAATATTTATCAAAATAACATATTAATTAAGCGAAACAACCTTTGTAATTTTAGTGAAATTTAAAATAAATTTATAGCCCAATGCGGTTAACGCATTTGTGCTCACGAACGATAAATGTTTATTTAAACTTTTAGAAATTGCTGTATTTATTACTAATTTTTCAGACTCTACAAGATTTACGTAAAGAATTCTAAAAATTATTTTTATTCAACTTTTTTAAATGTTTAAATCATATTTGGAAAGTTTGGAATTTTTTTTTGCTTACCGTACTCGAAAAATTGAATACCTACAAACTTAGATTTAACATTTAATCTAACACTACTTTAATATCTAACACAAAATTATAAAAAAAATTAAAAAATTATCCTCCTCTTCCCGTGCTGCGGTACTACTTATCTTCCAAAAGCAATTACGCAAAGATACGAAGACACAGAAATTTGCGGAAGAGAAGCGGAAGGACGTCGAATATTTCTTCCTCTTTTTTTTCTCTTACTCGCTCAGTTTTGTTCGATTCGAAATGTGTCTCCCGTCATCCGAATCTATATCACGTGCCTGCAAGGATTTGACGTAGGATGCTTTTTCCGCCGAGACTGATTGGATCATCCCTTGAGCATTTTTCTCCTTTATTTCTCACTTGGGATAAATGTAACAGTGACAGTACAGACTCGCGTGGCTTCTGAATTTGTCAGACGGCTTTGCGAGCGCTTTCAGCGGTTCAGGTACGTTTAAGACAAAAAGAAAAAGGAATGAATGTGCAAATGAATACAGATTTAGATGGAAACGTTTGAAAGGCAGAAAGAAAAGTTACCATGCAAAGAGATTCGATGCTCATCTGCTATACTGTCAAAGAGACAAAACTTACCAAGAGTGAAATACTTGAAAGATTTGAAAGTCAATTCAACTTGTAGTTCGAAAATTTTACTATTATACGAACGAAAAGGGACAGTTAAGAATAACTTGAATAATCCTATTTACTGACCTCGAAAGGACCAGAAAATTCATCGAATTCTCTATTTTGAAAGACGCTATACCATCGCACAAAGCTCAGTCATGCTTGGAAAACGCAAAAAGAGAGAAAAGGCGAGTGAGAAAGAGAAAGAGAGAGAGAGAGAGAGAGAGAGAGAGAGAGAGAGGCAGGAAAGGGGGATGACTGGCAAAGGGACTACATTGCAGGGAGCACGCGTTGCAGCAAAAAGAGAGAGATAAAAAATGGGCTGTCCCACCTTTCGTGGGCCAAGAACTTCTCCTTCGACGCTGACGTCGCGTCGAAAGCGCAAGCACGAGAAATCAGATTACGAAAGCGTCGACGTTGCCCGGCCTGGGATACGGACACCAGTCGTTTGATATATATACGTATATCGACTCCTTGGCACTCTTCACCAGTCCTATCAAAATAAGCTGTGGGCTCGAAAATTGTAGATGTGGTTGAATTATGCGCGGAAAATTAACTTGCCAGAAAAGGATTGTACCTAGTTTTGTTCAAATCTGCAAAGTTTCTGGAAATATGACATTAACTTTAAAATTAGATCAAAATATAAAAAAGCTAATTGGAGTTTGAATGATGTTTTTTGTTACTTAACAATGTGTACTAAAGTACTGCAACATTATCATTTTATTTAAAAATTTACTTTTCTAGAAACTAGATACAAAGATATAATAAATAAAATATCATGTACGATCTACAGTTTTATTAAATTCAAACAATTAAATCATGTATTATCTGCCTATTTTAGCAAAAGAACTATCGTTAGATTTTCATGATAGAAGAATAATAATACATAATTATTTGAATTTTTAAAAAAATGTTTTTAGTTAAAGTTAAAGCAAGATGGTTTTGTTTTTGTTTTATTTATGAAACTTTATTATTAATTAAAACGTTATAAATTTTAAATTTAAATGAAAAGTAAGAGTCAATAGCTCCATGTAGCATATTGTTCAGAAAATATTTGTATGTTTTTAAAAACATGAGATTCTTTGTTTTAGTTAAACAAAAATATTTAAAAGTGCGTAGGTTGTGGTAAAACAAACATTAAAAAAAAATTGTATATTACAAAAAATTTTATAAAGAATATACTGAATTGTTTGAATGATAAATATTGTTTTATTTAATTTAAAAGATTTAAACGCATAGTATGTAAGACTGTAGCCCAATGTATTTATTTTTGTTAATTTTTTTAGTATATAATTTTAAAAACATTAGAAATGCCCTAGAACATTTTAAAATTTTTGAAATTATTACAAGTAAAGAATTAAAAAAATAAATACTAAAATATTCAAAAGGATTTTAACTGACTATATTACAAGTTTCTTCTTCGTAAGCTCACAACTAAATATTATCCAAATTTTATTAACTGACATAATGTTATTTTTGTATTGTATATTGCACTCTTAATCGTTTCATCTCTGACGAATCAGAAAGGCAATGTAATCCAACAACTTTCATAATAAAATCAATAGAGCTGAAAATATCCCGACTAGATAATAACAGAAAAAGTTGGCGCTATCACGAAAGTGAACAGCTAAAAACAAAGCGATGAAGAAACGACATCGATGTGATTACTGCAGGACAAGAGAGAAAACGAGAGAGAGGCAGTGAACGCAACCGAAGCAAACAAACAAATAAAACGCAAATTGTACAAAGGAAAAGAATCAAAGAAAGCCGAGTGCGTCTAGAAAACGATAAACCCTCGCTCCTCATTCGTCAATCGGCCGTTTTTCCGCAGCACAATCGAGAAAGACCGCACGAATGTGCAAGAGGATTTACGCCGAGATCGAGCGGGAAAGTTTCGCGGCCAGAAGCATCCCCGAGTATAACGTCCCTCTGGCCTGAGAGGGAATTAAGCAGGCCTGGCGCGTAGGCTAATCGAATTCACGAAAAATCCACACGCGAAAGTATACATAATTCATAAAGGCGGCGCGCGCGGACAGCGCTGCAATTGCTTCTCTAAGCAGTTGTTTCGCTTCGTTAGCGATGCTTTTACGTGCGCCAATCGGAGAGGGTGAGCGCAGACAGAGAGGAGGGAGGGGGAATGTATATAGTAGTCGGACGGTAATACGAATCAGGCGAAAAGCTTTCGCCACCTCGCTTCTCTTGGAGCGCTAGTTCCGCTGCTCTCACCATTGTACTCACTTAATACCAGCTGGGTCTAACGAGGGCTGTGCCCCCACCTACGGAACACCAATCTTAATGAAACTTCGAGGTGTTATTCTACTTAAAAAATGACAAATACTTATTGTTTTCTTTTTCTTGAGCGGTTCTTTTCAGATGAGATACTGAGTGTTTTATTTTATTTTCATTTTGTTTTGTTGTAATTAAGGGATTAGTAACTGAGAGGCAATTTATTCTTTTCTTATGGTTTTCAATCATTCACATTTTTATTATAGCGTATCTAGTACTGTGTACTGTTACGTTGAATTTTTAAAATTATAATTAAAACTTAAAAGAAAACCTTTTTCTTACTCTATTAAACTTTAGAAAATATCGGTTGATCTTAAGATGTAAAGAATTAAAGGCATTTGTATTTTAAATATAGTAATAATATGATATCAATAAGTGAAAAATATTTTCCATTATCTTTGATTTTCTGTAATTTTTAAATAAGTCAATTTTTATTCAGACTGTAGATATCACAATGGTGGAAGATTATTTAAAAAGACTATTTACAGAAATTTCAAGTTTTATATATAATAGAAACCTCAAACCTTAATTAAAATCAGTAAAAGAAGAAGTACGTTCCTTAAAAATTCGTAAAATTTACACATATGGAGTCTAGAAATATATTAATTTATTAGGAAAATAGTATAATAAATTTTTCAGTTTTTGATTTTTGGATCCTTCACATACTTTGTTTCCGCAATAAATTTATTACATAAATGGAATGCTTTTATCTTCGAAACTTTAGATATAATACAAGAATATAATAATATGAGTGAAATTAATTTGCACTTGCAAAGCTTTAAATAAAAGCAAATTTATTTTCAAAGTAAGTAGCTGTATTTTCATATATTTTATTAAAAATTTTCATATATAATATATAAATGACAGGTTGCATTTTCATACATTAACGCATAATGTACATATACTATAAATAAGTAATCCTTTCTTTATAGTATTCATGAAATTGCAAAAAAAACCTTTAAGAAAAATTTTGATTAAATGCTAACATTTTTAAAAATTCTTATTTAATTACATAAGTTTATTTAAATTTTTAATAAATTTTAGTTCAAATGATTAAAACGTAATTATATTAATATAGAAAATTCATACTAAAAGATGTAAAAAAGAAAAATAGGAAAAAGTAAAAAAAAAAAAAAAACGGAAAAATGAAGAGAAAGAAAAGAAATTTAAACAATACTCCAGCAAGTAAAGCTATTCTTGAGATCGTTGTCTAGCCGCAATTAACTTCTCCTCTTTACTCGGTCGATTCACCATCTCCAATATGCGTACATACAAACTGGCTAAAAGATGCATTCTTTTTTTGAATTCTAGCACATCCTCGAAGATAACGGAAGTGAATGCCTGGCATAATAAACTGTATATAGCTTTCGATTGCCTCTGCCGCAAATTGCTCTTCTGAACAATTACGTTGCGGTAAATGAGCAGCAAGAAAGGGATGAAAAAAGAGACTGGCTAGCCACTAGTTTTCTGGACTTTTCTGATCACGGTCGATTTTATAAATACTAAAAGTTTGGGAAACTCTCACAGCGATGCGACAAAGCTGAAGTTACGAGGTAGGGGGATGGCTTTAATTAACTCGGAGATTAACGAGATCTGGTCCTGCTCAGAGGTATTATCGTAAATATTTCAGAATGTGAAAGCCGAAAATTTTATGGATCAGAGCGTGAACGGAAAAGGGAAAACGTAATAGCTAGTTGGGGTGTTTGCGTAAAGCAGTCCAAATAACGAGGTGTTTTAAGAATTTACATTTTATTAAAAAAATTACACAGATTCATGTATGTTCTTTAAAGATCAAAATATATCATTATTTAATAATATCTTTAAAAGAATATTTAAATCATAAATTAATAATAATAATTATAGTGGCAAAATCTAGAATTTATTTAAAATAAAAAAAATTTTCAATTATAAATTAATTTTTTAGCTTTTTACCGAAACCTGCAATCTAAATTATTAATTCACTTTTTCTTCTTTGAACTTTTTTCAAATAATTCTCTATACTAGATGTAAAAGGTTTATGAAGATTTAAAAAAAAAATATTTTTAAACCCGTTTTGCTTAGATATGCCATACTTAAAGCTCCTAGGCCTAACAGTTTGCATAATATCCTTTCCATTACAAAAATATAAACATAACGATCTCGAACAAAAATAAAGCAAAGAATAAATATTTAGTTATTTATATTTGGACTCTTTTAAGTTAGTGAGTATTAACGACCCTTATCATTCACATAAAAGATCGCGGGAGAGAAAGAGCCAAAGCAGAAAGATTCGTTACTCGCACGTCGCGATCTTCCGCTTTATCGGTTTAGCCACATCAGCGACCCTATTTTCTCCGTTTTTCATTCTTCTTTCATTCGTTATTGCTGCCTTTTTACGTTCTCTGCACGTCACAGATAGTTTTGTGGAAATAAAGCTCACCGATGTGCGAGGCTTGGGAGATTTACTCGGGCAAAAATGAATTTCGCAAAGGTGAAACGCACTTTTATATTCCGCTGTATTAGCTTCGGAAGCCATTATCGACTGTTCTTTAGAACTTTGCCCTCTGCTCTGCCTTTACTTTGCTTCGCACCCAAGTTTTCGAGATTTTTTTTTTCACGGAAGCGCCTGGAATCATAATAGGAAAATGCGAGGCTCAATTTTTATTAACGACGAGCATATATCAAACTTTTTTCCGAAAGTTCAAACTGAAACGAAAAAAGCTGCGGCTACGAATAAAGCGTGGAAATTCATTACAGGACTATGAGAATTTATCATATAAAGATCACGAAGCTTAACTTTTTTAATAAATTTCTTATTTTAAATGTGGTCGCATAACTGACTTAGAAAATCTGATTTTTTAATGACTTTTCTATTTGCTTTTATTAAAAACCATATACTTTAAAGCTATTTTCTGTTATTATTTATAGATTGCATGTTATTAAAAAATTTAATAATAATAAAATTACTATATAAACTATTTTTGAATTCAGGTAATTTGATTAAATTTTTATGAAAGCAACATTGGTTATATCTTCTTAACGTATCTCTTAGTCAGAAAAAAGTAAAGAATAACCTTCATAAAAGGCACCTTGTTCAGAGATAAGGGTAGATAAAAGCGGTTAAGTGATGACAATCACTGTCACGCCTTTGCGTATAAATGTTTAATAAAAAAATTTTAATCTGCTTATTCTGCTTATTTAAACTAATAAATTTTTTAAATGACAATTATATTATATATAAAAAATTAACAGTTTATTATTGTTAGTTTACTATATATGATTGTATAGTTTGATATTCATCGATATTTTAATATTTTAAGCTTAAAAATATATTAAATTAAAAAAACAAAATAATAATAATAATATCAACCGTATTTTTTTAACATCATTTCTTGAGATACATAGCATATAAATGCTGAAGAAGGCCTTTGAGTGTTCTTGATCGTTATTACATTAACATTGCATTAATTTCTAATTTAGTTATTATGTGTTTATCAACATCATGCTTATCGTCTTTTATTAAAAATCGTTTTCGATTAGATTTGTGAGGATGGTCTCTTTTCGTAGGCTTTTTCGTGCGTATGAACAAGTGTAAACAGCCTGAGGCCGATGTGAAATATCTCTTCTCTTTCCTCAGTATTTTTGGTAGTGACTGTATTCAGCCTTTGTTAAAGGAAGGTTTTCAATTGTATTTATATAACAATATTTTAAATTAATTAAATAATTAAATAAACTATAAAATAAAGATTTAATATTTAATATAACTCGAGAGCGTGTCTATAGGTCCTTTCTTTCTATATCACAATTTTTCAGCTTACAATGCAGCAATATGTTTGCAATCTGCAAATAATTTGCGACAGATCTGGCACTCTATGAAAAAATACACATAAAGCAATTCTGATAAGAAACGAGTTCAGAAAAAATAATAATATATAGAATATTATGAAAATAGGCTAATGATATTTTTATCGATATAAATATATATCTACAGCTAGTTCATAGAAATATGTTTTTAGTAACATACTTAAGAAATTCACTATGTTAATGTCCTGCATAAAAATAGTTTTTCTTATGTATGAGTTTGCACTTAGGCATGTTTTTACTCTGAACGGCAAAAACATCAATAGAATAAAGAAGCTTTTCCGATGCCCACATCAACAAGAAAAAAACAGTGTATCTTTCATCACCATTTTGATTGACACATATATACATCAGAAGAGCGATGTGTTTGAACACTTTATGAAGGTGGTTTTCATATAGTGAAATCGCTTCTAGCTTCGTTCCTCTATAAAATACAGCGATTTATTTGTATCTGAAATAATAAATAATTTTAAGTTCGAAATAACAGTTTAATGTGTACTCACAATGAAACTATCAGTTTAAATATTCTTAGAAGAAATAATTGTCATTGCAAAAACAGACGAACAACAACATAAATAAAATGACAAAGATTAACAAACAAAAACATCGGAAAGTTTATACTCTAAATAAATTTATTACGATTACTCACTGGGCCATACAAATCAAATTACAAACTACGTAACGACCGATTTTACTTTCTTTATTACTCGCAAAAACTTATCTCTTATGTCTGCGATAACACTGTCCCCTCGCTCGCTCCCCTCGGTCTCGGAGGTGCTGTCCAGGTCGTGAGGTGCAGTTTATGGGCGATCTTTGGAGTGGCCAATTCCTCAGATGCGTAGCGTGATTTTCTGACAGATATCGAGAGCTATATTGATGGCTTGGCAGTGGGCAAGCGAAAGGATGAGTCGTTGACTCTTCAAAAGCGGAGAGCTCTTACAGAGCAAAAAAGTCGGGGATAACATTGCATGATTCGAATTTTGTTGTGCGTCAGATTCTATATGGAATATTAAAATCGCTTACAGAGTAATGTAGCTTTGAATTTATATAAACTGTTAACTACTCTGATAAGCCGTACTTACAAATTTTTGCATAAATAATTTTAACATTTCTAAAATACTCGTGAATTTGAATGAAAATTTTGCTATGAGATGAAGCATAAAACGTAGATTAATCAAATACACTTTATTAAAACCCAATCCTACTTCGTTAAGATTCCCCAAACGCATTTACCCATTGAATCATAATACACTATTGAAATAACTATCACTATAGAAAACCATTGCAGAGACCTCATCTAATGAATTAGATCCATAATTCCACCGCTAATCACTTCACCCCCACCCCTCCCCCAAAGCCTCTTCAATCCACAAATTTTATTTATAAAGTCATAATTTAGATAGCCACTAAATACAACAGCAATAAGCCACCTCCATATTCTGCATTTTACGCGAACTTCCAAAATTTTCATCGGATACTCGTCAGCCTATGTACATATACGCATCGGCGGACGCGAGAGCCTAACGCGCGCAACGAGCTTTACGAGCTTCGCCCGATCCAAGATCGTTTCTCACTCGGTTTTTGATTATCGCCGAAGCGCATAGCCGCACGCTACAACGAACTTCTGACGGGCATAAAAGTAAATTCCAAAACTGTGTACGTGTGAGCCGCGCAGTGCTCGATCGCGCTTACGTGTGCGCATGCATATGATTTCGGCCTCGTCATTTTTTTTTTTTTTTCATCCCCCGGGAGAAGATAAATCGTTTTGGAGCGGCTTGGTTGAGATGAAGGGAGTGTAAGAGAGAGAGAGAGAGAGAGAGAGAGAAAGAGAGATAGAGAGAGCATACGCGGGAATATTTACCACGGCCGTACTGGCTAATGGCCCTTGAACAATTTGCGGGCTCGACCTTTTTTAGGCTGACGTGGTGTCGAGGAGAAGTTGAGAGTTAAAGTCAGGATGTGATCTTCTTTTTTTTATTTATCGATTTAGAAGGTAGTGTTTGTTGCGGGTTGAAAGGTTACTGACTTAAAGCACCCACGTAGAAATAATCTATCAGGTTTGTATACAAAGATTGCATACAAATAGTATATAAATTGTATTCAAAATTGATCGTATACAATTCATATACAATCCTAACAGAATTCTGAAAAGTAAAAATTTGTATGGGAATATATTATGGATTGGGTATAGACTACATAATAGAAATAGATCGCATACTTTACAGAGTCAAAAGTCTAAAAATCACATAACTTACAAACAAAATCGGGCTTAAATAATTCCATGAATCACTTATATAAGAAATCTCATAAGTGTCGATAATATTATCTTTATTCAACAGTAAGAATAACAGTAATAAACAACGGTATTTTTTTATCAACTTAATATTACTTTCATAAAACAAGTAAGCTCAGATAATGAAAGCAAAAACTGTCAGCCTTCGGGTTATTTAAAATTAAGTTTTTATAAGAAATTTCTGTATCATTATAAATCATATTATTATTTTCCAATTTCAAAATTTTTCTTTTTCTTTTAAAGTTCTAAGCATAAAAGCTTCGAAATATGGTCACGAGCATGATGATGAAACAGATATACCCGGGGACGCAGCTGTCTCTAATCCGGTTAATATTTTGCGGATAGAGACTATGTCACGGTATGCATACAGACATACCTGTGGATGTTTGATTCAGTTAGCAAATAGCGTAAATCATAAAAACATTGATGTGATGATAACATCCTTGTTTTAATTTCCTTTTTTACGATTTGGTCAGATTTCTACAAGCTGTATATCCGAAGAGTTGTATTAAAATATTGTTTGATAAATTCGTATCACTTTTTGATCGAATAATTATATTAAGAACAATTTTTGCTTAATGTTCTATAAAAAAAATTATACATAAAATTATACATTGTCCTCTTGCGCGCGCTTACGATGTATAACTCCTAGAGCATAATTCGATTTTGGCAAAGCTCTTAGCAGATATGCGTTCCTATATGTAGAAATGACATTAGTCGAGGTATGGTCATCCGTTGCGTAGACGTAGGTTGCAGGTGCACGATGCACCAATCGAGTTACACTAGAGCTACTGCATATATCATCGGTGTATTGGTTACTGAATTAGGGATAGGTTCTGAGAACTAAGATTGATCCAGTCTAATACGATTTCGTTGTTGCATCTGATCTTTAATGACAGAGACGGCTATTAGCGATTATTACATCAGTTTTAGACGATCCAAGCGTCTGTCGGGATGTCGTGATTGAGGAAAGTCGGCGCAATCGATGATATGAAGTCGACCACCTACATCAAAACTTAAATCGAAATTCATATTTTTCCTAAAAATGAATAGATAACGAGGCGTTAAATGAATCTGATGACTTGAAATTAACAAGTGAGCATTATAAAGAAAGTTTTTATAAAATTTGGATTAGCTTAATCTATTTTGTGATTTATCCAATACAATAGCAACTCAGAAAGGTAGCATTATGTATTATTAGAGTAGTGAATGCATATAGAAACTTATGAGGAATAAAACAAAAATTTTTTCTTAACAGTGTATGGAACTGACTGGAACAATAGAATTTGCAGTTTATGAATGGTGTTAGATCTCAGATTTCCTGATTGTCGCTTGAACAAAGTATACTTCACACTTGTTCGTAAGTTATTAATTTTGCGCTCCTCTATAGAACAATCCAACTCATTTAATTCCCAATCATAACAAATTATTTTTTTAACAATACGTATAATTAACCCTGAGTATAATACACAAATTCACCCTAAAATTAAAATTAAACATTATCTTTGAATTTATATAATTAGTTGAACTTTTTAAGTTCACAAGGTCATAGAGGCTGAAGTTTGAAATTTAGCTTAAGCAGCAATGTAACGAATTAAATAATTGTGGCCTTGAAAATTAAAAATTTTATTATCATAAATAAAGATTTAATGATTGTCTTTTTAAAATACATGCAAATTATTGTGAACACACGCTTGTCTCAATATTTAATAAAATTCTGTTCTAAACTAGTAAAAATATTTCTATTTAATCTATGGCGATGCAAGCATATATAACTAAAAATTTTGATCAAGCTACAACTAAAACTTCAAAGATATAAGCACACCAAAAAATAGCTTTATTACTTAACAAAAACAAGATAAATAAATATTTGCAAATTATAATTCACGAGAACAGAATTAATTTTCAAGGTTGGTTACGAGCAAGCTGTTTTCGATTATACGTGTATTTTAGTCAATAGACTGCATAAGCGTTTGAAAAGTTATTACTCGCACGCTATGTACACGAACGTATCTACGTACTCTATCTATATATATGCATACTCTATGTATCTGTACAATCATCGACTATGCAATTTTCGCAAGTCACACTCTCACACTTCAAAGCTTTCAAGAGCTGTAACATTGCCCTTGTCAGACTCAAAAACATCGAAATTACACTTGCTAATGGAGCATGAAATACTCGATACAATTTCTGTAAACTGTGGATCTAAAAAACGTTTTGCCTCTATTTTCAAACATTTTTTACATGTATATAAACAATATCACACAAACAAAAACATACGAATAATTGAAATGACCTTGCATAAAAATAAAACACCAGTCGATATAAGATTAAAGCATGTATTTTTTATTCACTATGATCGTGCGATTTCTTATCAAAACTCATCTATCTAATATTACCAAGTTTTATATTAAAATATAGAAACGAATTTAGTAGTTAAACGTCAATTTCAATAATGTTACTTAACAAATCATCCTTTCCATTTTCATTCTCTAACCTTGCTATTACAGTCACTATAAATTTTCAATTTATTTAATATTCTATTTAAAGAGCGACGGATGAAAGAAAATGAAAGATTGCAGAACAGAAGTCGAAAGAAATCAATCAAGCTCGAGAGAAAAAAAAATCAAGATCCCCACTCGACTGCGCTTCGTTATACGACTGTACTTTTAATTGAAAATGGAATGCGATTCAACGTTCCACTGTGGCGAAGACGTTAAAGCGAAATAGTAAGGCAACTGCGTTAAAAGCCGTTCTGGCGTAGCGAGAGGCGCGGACAAGAAAGTCGAGTAATATAAAGTTCAATTGAACGGTCGATCGCCGGTCGGAGGGGCGTAAGGGCGGTTCGCGCGAGAAACTTTCCTCTCTCTCTCTCTCCTTTATCATGCCGATAAAAAAAGTCGATTCTCTCTCTCTCCCTCTCTTTGTATCTCTCTCTTTCTCTCTCTCTCTCTCTCTCTCTACAGCGAAACTCTGCATGCGCTCGAATGGAGCGAAGTTTACGGGCTTGGAACATTGCTACACGTTAAATGCAAGATATTGTCTTCGGCTCTGTGTACGCGAGCTGCGTATGCGGGAGAAAGTCGGGGCTGCTGCATTGCCGCTTGTTCGTTCCTTTGCAACACGCTTTTCGTTCGCCCGTAGGATCAGTGAGTATCCACTTTGCGCTCGCACGGCGCGAAGATGAAGTTCTGTTTTATTTTACAGGGCATTATAATGCGATTCCGTTGTAAACTACTTTGACGAGGGGGAAAGCTTCGCGAGTTCGCGAAAGTAGTTTCAAGCTGCTCGATGTAATAGCGCCAAGTTTTCGAAAATATTTGAGGAATGATGTTTTTGGAAGTTTCGTGTCTTGTCGACGATCGAGGTGCTTATATTTAATCGTTTAATGTTTTAACTTATTGAACAAAGCGTTAGTGTTGTTTAACTACTTACAGATAATATTTGTTAACTTCGATTTCTGTACTGCTAAATTCTGCTTAATTGTAGAATGAAGTGAACAGTCGCATAAAATCATTGGTAATAATATTTCAGTTTGACGTTATTTTGTTCAAAAATATTTATAAAACATGTAGGTTTATGAAAAACATATTTAGTTAACGAACAAAAAGGTACATTAAATTTAATTTAACTTTATGTCTCTCATAATAATAAACTGTAATTTATTTCAACAATGCTAACCCAAATAAAATTAATTTAAATATTAACAGTTGTTACAGTCTAAAGTAATCATAAAAATAAACCATTTCTACAATTATCAAATTTTAAATATTTCATCTACCTCGAATTTAAAATTGTAAAATAAAAATATTAATTTAAACTTTTAACTTATACAGCTTAGTATTAGATTACGTAATATTATATGTAAACTCAGAATTCGATAGCACAACGTACAGAGTCTACGTCGAGTATCAAGGCATCTTATAGAGCTTATATTATAAGAAAATTAGAAGTGGTAAATTTTTTAAGAAAAAAAATTCTTGCTTATTAATATAACACAAATAAACAATCATACGCACAAGAGGCATAATTTATGTAAATCTTGATATTACCTAATTAATATTCTACATAAGAATTTAACATTATATTACTTTTCCATTAATGTTTCTAACACTTTGCAACAGACTAATATTGATAATAAAAGAAACTCACTTCATTTGTATGAAATTTCTGACGTTAAAAATAATTCAAAATTTATGAAATTCAAACTTTAGTCGAGGAGTTTTATATCCCTGTTTCGATAGGAGAATTCGATATAAAAAAAAAACTTTACAATTTAAGATCGTGATTTTCCGGTTCAAAATCTGAGAATTTTCGAAAGTTGAAAATAACTCGCATCTAAGGCGAAATAAGGATTTCCGGGTCGATGGACCTAAGGACATTTATTGTTTGACAACAAAAAATATTAGTGAACTGAAAAGGCCAGACATTTCTTGTATAAGACTTTAAAGGGTTTATCGCCCATCGTGATAGAGAAAATTCATAGATGTTTTTACGTTCGAGCTTTTAAAAAGGTAAGCATATAGAATACGCTGATTTACTTTTTCTTTAGCTGCGAGATTGGCAGCAATTCAACAATTGTTATTTTTCTTTCATACGGCTAAATTGATTAAAAAATCAATTCATTTAAAAATTAAATTTATTCTTTTGATTATTTCTTCAAGAATTCCAGTCTTGTTACCTTACAAAGCATGTAAATACAAATCGAAATAAGTAGTAAAACCCGAAATCAAGTCAGACACCACCACAATACTATCATAGCTATTACTACTTTACAAACATAAAGCCAGAAAATTTTAAAATAGCGTCCCTCCTCAATATTGATGCCCATAAGGACATTACTCCCCGCGCGTAGTTATCGTGTAAATTATCCAAGCTTCTTAAAGAGCCGAGCCGCAGCGTAAAAACGACGCCCTAACGCTTAACGACTTCTTGACGGCCAGACGCGCTGACGTTTCCTCTCCCCGAGATTTTTTCTTTTGCCCCGAGGCAGAAAGCCGCGCATCGAGGAATCATCCGTGTCGCCCGGGCGTGTATATATATACACGCGAGGGTCGCACGTGGCTGACATCAGGAGATATTCCAATGGGCGGCTGCGTATTCGCGGAGGGGCGAAAAAAAAGGAGCGCGTATCTGTGACGACTGTGGGAGGAAATGGAACGCGAAATTCGAGGAGAGAAAGGGAGGGGGCGAGAGGAAATGAAGCGTGTGGCGGGGGGAGAGAAAAAATCGAAATGAAAGGAAAATAATGAAATAATAAAATTGCGTAAGGGTGAAGGAGAGAGAGCCGAGCGAAAAGGAAAAAGCAGCTGGCGAGAGACGTTAATTGATTGATAGAATTTATTTTCCGGAGGCTTGAAACGATGTATTGCTGATAAATATTATTTTTTGTTTTTGTTTTATGCTCAATATGGTCTTTAAAGTTTTTTACGGGGAAGTGTGTTTGGTTATTATTGGTTTTTATTAACTTACTATTGATTTTTCGCATAATGATATAACATTTTGTATGAAAGAGTACAATCACATTATGAAGATTTATTGAAGCTTGTGGTTACTTTCGCGATACTTAGAAAATTTACAAAATGGAGTTACATGTAAATATGTAGTTTTACAAAATTACACAAAGTAGCGCTAGATATTGCATGATGTATATTTGAACCAGCAAACTCGTATGCATGAGAAAGCTGATATTGCTGTAAATGAAACTGGAGGAAAGTTACTGTAAAAGAGAAATGTAGTATAAAAGGTTAACTTTTACGTCTCTAAGGTAACAAAATATTCATAATCTCACAAAATATTTAATTAAATTACTGTTTACTTACTAAACATGTTTTGATGAATGTGCAGAATACTAATAATAAGTTTCAAGGATTATTTAGAGTAAATGAATATTTGAACAAATAAAATTAGGTGGAAATTGTTTGAATTTTAAATATGTTTCAAAAGATTTTATAAATTTAATTTCTTAATGAAATGTGACTAATTATTTATGTAAATATTGAATAAATTAATTGAATAACCTAATTTTTAAATACATTTATAATATAATTAAAGTAATTAGATTGAATGTTTATTGCAAATTTGGATAAAAATATCTATTATTTTATAGAATTATTTTAGTGATAACTTTGAAGATTATTTTTATGTGAGTATATAAATAAAAGTTTTCGGTCTCTGGATAATGGATTTTTATGGAACTTCTGAAGATGTCTTCTAGCATCAAATAATGTAAAAAAATGTTTTCAATTTGATCTCATAAAGGTTCTATTTTTAGAAAAACGAAAAGCATTAAATGTTACCCTAATGGCATGTAAGTAGCAATTTAGATTTCCATCAAATTTTTGAATAATTCAGCACTATTAAAGTTGTAATTGGAAATTTTATTCCTTATCGTTTAGACTTAATAATACTTATAACACTCACAAAATTAATAATGTTAGAATTTTTCAAAATTTGAGGAGATTCAATTTTTACACATACAAGCCATATATAATTTCGATAACATAATGAAATATTATTTATTGCTTTTTAGGATCAGAAAACCTATTAAATCAATCGATTGCCATTTATAAACATTATATTAAACCATTCGATGTCAGAATTTCTATTAAAGTCTATATTCCAGGCACCAGACCCCTTTTTTGTGAGCAAATTATAATAAACGTAGAATAATGATAAACTTAAATACAAGTTGATTTACAACTTTAAAATAACGTGGATCATTTACGTTTCTTTCCCACGGAGATTTTCTAAAAAGAAAACGTGTAAACGTGTAATTCAAGTGACTTAAAAATAATACACGTTTCAGTCAAGTCAGATGTTACTTGCTGCGCAGCTTTATCAAAACACTCCGGGGCAAGCTATTTCCGCGTGGATGTACGCCCTGTTCCTTTGTCACGATGAAACGTACAAAGTCTCCGGAAATTTGTATAAGTCCTTGTAAAATAAAGAAATAGAGAGGCCGTGGAAGTGCCGCGCACGAGAAGAAAAACGTGAAGCGGAGAGAAAGGAGGAAAAAGCAGGTGGAAAAACCGGAGAAAAATACAGATCGAGAAAGGGATAAAGGGAAACAGCAGAATAAACAGACAAGAAATTGTTGTCGGGACGAATAGAGCAGCTAGAGGAGAGAAACAGAGAGGGAATAAGAGAGCGAGAGAGAAAGAGAGAAAGGGAGCAAAGGAAGGAGTTTAAAGCAGGAAAATGAGGCGGCGTTTGAGGCAGCTCCCGCTGATAGAGGCAGCGCTGCTGCGGTTACTTGCTTCTGCCGTACTTGCAGCACAGAGAGTAAGAGAAGGAGAGAGAGAGGCGAGCGAGCTATCTATCCGACCCCTACACACGCCGGCGAAAGCAGCATTTTCCCACCCGTCTTCTTCGTCCTTTCATATCACGTCTGCTGCAGCGCACCACGTGGACTGGCTGTATATACCCTCACTCCTCCTTTTTCTTCTCTATTGCGCTCCCCGTATCTCGATGCTTCTGTCTAGCGTTCCTGCTTCGCGTGTCCAGCTTCATCTCTTGTAATTTCTCTTTTTCTTCTTCTCTCTCCTCTCTGTTTCTCTGCTTCCACCCTTCTCCAGTCACGTGAGCGGGGAAAATTAGACTGGAACGGGTAACTTTTTGTTTCTAGGCTTTGATTTTCCGATGATAAATCAAAGCTTCATTATCGGCTGTTATTGCGGGCATGGCTCTGATTTGGAATCTGGTAATTATGAGGATTGTTTCGCAATTAACTGTTTAAAGACCGATTAGGGAAAGAAGCTTTTTGTCATTGCCTTGGAATATTGTAATTGTGTTTACTTTTTTTCACTTCAAAATGATTCAAACCTAGTTTAACGTATTTAACAAGTAGAATCAAATAATTATATATTTATACTTTTTTATTATTTGAGAGTTTTTTGAAGCTACTGCAAAACATGATGATCTCATGTCAACAAAATGAAACGGAAATTCGTGTCTCAAGCTTCCGAATTTTTCTAAGTATATTTCTCTGGGATTGAACCAAGGAAATCGACGAAATTCACTTATTGCTTATTCTTTTAGCACACCCGTTCCACACTCTGTAAGCTCCTACTATTCTTGTTTTTTTTCTTTTTCTCACTGTAACTTGGTAGATTTCACCGGATCCTCTGTTCTATATCCTTTTATCCTAGCAGCGCTCCGCAATGTACCAGAAGTAACATCTGAAGAAAAGCAAATTCGTACATCGATGTACATGTTCTCGATACGTTAGAGAAGAAATAAAAATATAGTAGGTGCTCTATAAATATATATCTTTATATCTGCCTTATAACTAAAACATTTTTGGTTTTCATTATCGGATAACAATAGAAGAAAGAGTATTAAATCATAATATACAATCATGATTTTATTACTGTTTCTTCATTGGAGAAGCTGTGTGTTAGTGAAAACGTAAGTTTTTAGAAAAAAGTTTTATAAACATGTTCTGAAATATTGATAGTCGAAATACATTATTTTAAAAACTGTCCGTGTCGATGGGTAGGTGTGCCCGTACGCTTTTTTCTGTTTGTTCTTGCATGCACGTGTGTATGCATGTGGGTGTGCGTGTGTATGTTCACGCGTTTATGTATGCGTGTGCCAAACAAATCTTTTTATACATTAATTATTCAATAAACATTTTTAATGTTTTATCGTTTTGCAAAAGTTATATAAGAATTTCTTTTTTTTATAATTTTTTCACTTTAAAATTTTATTAAATATTTTATGAAATTTTTTATTTTAATACAAAAGTATATTTATCTAGCTATATTAATGATAATTTTTACTTAAAATTTTTATTTAGAGTGTTATCATCGCCAATGAATTGGTAGCAGTTACTTTTGTAATAAAATAACGAACCGTATATCAAATTTTATGAGATACGTTATAACGCAGAAAACAATTTTAAGTCCGCGACACCCTATATCTTTGTCGTGATATTGCTTAGATGATTTTCCTATAATAAAAAAGAAATATAAAAAATATAACTCCGCAATTCACAAAGCATTTATTTATTAAAAAGCAATAATAAAAAATAAGAAAAAGCAAAAAACGTCCATAGCCCACGCAAACTTTACTTCAATACCATCCAACCCAACCCAAGGACACTTGTTTTCGTTTCACACCACTTCTCAACTTCCTCCTTATTTATACATTTCCAAAACACCATCGAACTCCGGCAAGCACTGACTAACAAGAACAAATAGCTTTAGACCCTACAGCTGAGTGCAAGCACGAGAGTAAAGGCTTCGACGAGCTCGGACTCATGCATCTGTCGCCGAGGCGACTTTCAGCAAAGCAATTACGGGCCTGATGGAAGCTCATACTCTCATCCTCGACCCGAGGATTATCCGACGTTAATGGCCGTCCGTGTCGCCACCTCTCGTCTAACCTTTCAGCTTTCGTCCCGAGAGCAGGTTAAATGAAGTACCAAGTTTCTTCCTTCGAGTGTCTCGGCCTCGATTCGCGTATTTTTCTGCTTATCGCCGAGCTTTTTCTCAGCGGGACGAGTGTATGTATGTTTCGCACTCGGAGGAATCGTGTTATTTTTCGCCAACGCCGGGGAGCTTTCGAATTAGAGGGTTACATCGGAATTCGGTTTCTGCACTCCGAGTGTCGTTTTAATCCGATAGTTGCTACTGCTTTTCTGGCTGATTGACGCTTTTCCGTGGGTTTGTTTTGAACGCCCGTGCGTAGGATTGAAATAACAGTTGTTCCCGAGTTGAGTAAATAAGATTTTTTCCTTCAGACGTTATTTTGCCATTTTGTAAAGAAGAAAAAAAAATATAAAGTCGAGGGTTAAGAAAAGCACGGGAACGTAGGAATGTTCATTCTTAAAAGCAATTTTTGCGAAATCTAATTTGGGTTAGTGGAAAAGCAAAAAGTATTTAACTTTATTTTTGAACGAATATGAAAATAAGATGAGCCAGACGCTTTTTTCTTTTATAATTCCTTTACGTATTTCATTTAAAACATGCAATTTCGAGCTTTTCTCGAAATTATCTAATTACCTTTCACCAACTTTCAGTAATCCCAGTTTTTCTGCTTTCACCGTAGCTAGTGTAATGCACGGACCGTGGAAAACAAAAGAAGCGCCAGATGTAAAAATACTGAATTCTCTTACTTCTGGGAAAATTACGAATAAAACATGCGAAACTTTATGAAATAAAACGAAAAAGTCTATACATCACTACGTTCATGAAGCGTTGAAAGATATAGCACCGGATACGTGTATGTGGATATATACTTTTACGGGTTGTCTTTTATTTTACTTTTTCCCTCTGTGAAAGGGTTCTTTTTTATTAAACTGATAACTTGTATTCTAAATAACGATGCGAGATTGACAGTGAAAATTGAGAAAAATAAAAATAAAATTCAATTTGTTAGAAACCTTTTCGGTAGAAACGAACCAGCCAACGTATCTTGAAAATTTAATTAACACAAGAACGAATTATTTAAAACACTTTCCGTTTCTACAACTATAAAAATGAATAAGAATAATAAATTGAATAAGGAAACGTTGAGTGGAGTGGTCTTTCCATACCCAGCTGTATCTACTTATCGCTCTGATCACAAAATTATATGCCGCAAGTGGAAAAGAATTGAATTATTCAAACGCAATTCGCAATCCACTACAAATTTGTTTCATTATTAAATTATTAAACGCCCGCATATTCTAAATAATGCAAAGCGTATTCCGCTGGAAAATCCTCTTTCAATTGTGCGCTTGCGCGGCTAGCTCTTGAACTTAGTGTAAATACGTTTAACGGCTTTTCTCTTTCTCTCACACACTCTCTTGGCTTCCCTTTCTCTTTCTCTCAGCAGTGTATCTCTGTCTCATTCTTTAACCTTCTAACATCGCCGCGCCGCATTCCTATTCTTCTCCGCGTCTCCCTTTCCACTCGGCGTGCGCCCGCGCGTTTTACTCTTTCACATTACAGCCAGCGCCTCGTTCCATCGTCCCTTTGTGCGCTTGGCTTTTCGGCCGACCCTCCCCCGAGGAAATTATATGGCCTAAACGTTTATTTTCGGGCAGCGCCGGCGAATTACAGTAGATTGCGCTTTCATTAAGATAAATGCACTGGGGAGCGATTACGGGGCCCGGCGCCCGGCTAAACAACCGCATGAAGGGAGAGAGTCTATAAAAATTTTCGAAGATTTCCACTATGTTTGGATTAGGACACGGCCGTCTTGTGTAGTTCCTGCATTATTCAATGTACAGTGGTGTGGATCAGAATGGACGATTATTATTATCATCGCTGGAGTTGGGTTCTAGTTTGCTTTTGAGGGCGTTGTTTAATATTGACGTGTTGCGTGGAGCTTCCTTAATTTTTGGATCTCGCGTAGCCAAAAACATTCTTAAGTGCCAATGAAAAATGTAGAAGCTACTTTTTCCTTCATTAAAGGGAACTGGTGAAATATTTAATTTCAAAATGATCGGCAAAAGCGTCAGGATCGTTCAAAAGATTTATTCTTGGATGAATTTGTTTTTTTCAAACTCCATTCACTCAATATGTTTTGATGTGTTCGATTGATTTAAACGCCCGTTCCAATTTCCATTAATTACCGCGAGGTTCGAGCAATAATATTGCGCCTTTGGGATAAAGAAGTTAATTATCGGCTGTACGTAACTACCCTCATCTTTTTTGCGCAGTTGGTAATTCTATTTTAATGAAGGCGATTCGTCAAAGCTGAACGTGCCGTACATCCGCGCGCTCATCAAACTCCCAGAAAGTCGATACGCAAACATCCGGGACAAGGAAACGTTACTATAATCTGCTGCACGGTGAGTGTCATTGCTTTAAAATTAAAGTCTAACAAATTACGAGAACAAAATAACGTTGCTCTTTCTGATCAATCTTTAATTATAGTTTATCTCATTCTTTTACTTTAATTTCACATTTTTGTTTATAATTTTTTTTCTTCGCTTTTACTCTCTTACTCCATTAGGATAATTGATTTTCATTAATCTCTCCTTTTTCAATTCTTTTTTCTCTTCCATTTTCCTTTGATTTCTCTGTATATTTCAAATACCCGCAATATTCAAGCTGCATCTTCCCCTCTTTCTCACTCACTCGTACATATACACACTCTCCTCTCTTTTCCGTACCTTCCTCTCCGCTCCTCTCAATTGAGATCTGTATATGACGTCGAAGTAAGAAATACCAGACCGCAGAGAGAGCGAGCGGAGAATTTAGTCATAAAACGGTGTTGAACTCAATAGCGTAAGAAGTCATTCACTGGTTCTACACATACAATGGATGCCAGTCGAATATGACTACTCTAGTTTATTAAACTTGGAATATGCGTATTTTCTTGGTTGGTATTGTCAACGGGAATAGAATGCAAATAAACGATCGAAGTGTAGAACAACTGCAGTTAGCTTTTATAGAAGCGTAGCATTAGAAGAATTTCGTTTATTTCACACTTACCGTTTGATCTTTTGTCGTTCTTGAAGACTATCAAAATAGCAATTCTATTATGAAGTAAACTTAGTTATAGAAATTCTTTAAGATTTAGTTTAAAATTTATTAGCTTGACATTCTTATATTTGAATTTGCTGATCTACTTCTATTCTAATGCGGGCGAAACTAGCATTTCGAGTAAACTTTAAAATGCTATTCAATACTGTAAAAATCTTATTTATAGTTTGAGCACGACGCGAAGAATACCGATAAGAAAGACTTTTAATGAATTTCCGCAACTCTAGAACTCAAAATGTGATTCGAATCTTGAAACGCTTGCTACTTTCGAGGCTTTATTTACTTTCTCGGAGGCTTTTCTCAACAATCAAGATTATCTGCAACTTCTGCATTGAATACTTTAATTCAAGACCTCCAATACCCATTCAACATTGTTAAACTATTCCCGATAAAAAAAAGTCATTATCAACCGGTATTCACCCGGCGCCGGCAAACCGACGCTCAGCATCTTTCTCGCAAAACGAGCGGCAATAAATCAGCAATTATCTATGTATTCATCTCAGGCCCTTTTGTCGCCGCCGCCTACAATGACATCCAGGACACATGCGGCTTCTCTTACCGATCACGTATAACCTTTCTCGGTGTCGAACCGCCAATAAATCTCCATCCCGGGGAGATCAAATAAAGGTAAAGTCTTTCTCCTTCTGCCTCTCGATGGTCGGCCTCCTTTTTTTTCCTTCCCAGACGGCTTTCGCGCGCGCGCGACTGCTTATTCATCCGTGGGCCGCCGTGGAATATCGCGCGAAAATCTGGCCATTTATAAATCTTAGCTCTCTCTCCCGGACCTTTCTCTCTCGCCTGGGCTCTCTGAAGAAAAGAAGAAGGAAAAAAAGAGGGGGGTAGAGGGGGAGCGCTATCGTAGGGTCAGCCTCACTGATCGGCCGGGCTTCCTGTGCTAGCGCTTGCGCTGAATGGAATAGCTCGAGTAGTAGGAGAGATCGGCCCTGTGGAGGGAGAGAGAGAGAGAGAGAATGGGCAAAATCGCGCGATACGAGCCCGGCGCGATAGTACGGCGGCGTGTCAGAAGTCGGTAATTCCATGGCGAGGGGGGCAGGGGAGGTAAGCAGGGGCTTTCTCTGTCTCGGAGTATAGTCCCTCTGACGAGAGCTCAGCCGTTCTCCCTCTTTTTTTGCGTTCTCTTAACAGCTCCGTCTCGCTTTCTTTCTCCCTCTGTCTCTCTCCTTTCTTCCGTCGCTCCCCCTTTTCCACGCTTCTTTGCGAGATTCTGCTTCTTGTTCGCGAAGCTGAGTCCGAACTTTTTTTTTTCCCTGCTCTCGCGCGTTTTTCGGGCTTCCGGCTTTCTTTGTTATCTTCCTATTTTTCTTCTCACTTGCCCGCGATCTTCCATGGCTAGTTTCGCTAAGAAGGCAAACGAGTGTAATTTACGTATCTGTTTGCGTCTTTTGAGGCCAAATGGAACGCGATACACAAGCAGATAGGCGAGAAAAGGAAACTCGATTAAGCCGGGGCTTAGGCGGCGCGAGACCGCCGGTAAACTGCGCTTGGCAGAGTTAACTTTTCTTGGGTGGTCTAAGTTCTTTGCTTTACAGTTGCAAACTGAATATTGTTTTGAGGACTTGTTCAGCAGATGTATCGAAATTTTTTTTCGTTTCATAATTGTCAGTTCTGACTTTTTATCCAAAGGGTATATGAAGGGATCCTGCTATGTACATCTGATTAGTTTCGTGACATTTACCGCTAATTAGTACTTACTTGTAATACTAAAATTAGCTTTGTTAAAAATTTTGATATTTAATTAGAAATAAAACTTAATTTGTATTTTAAATTAAACATATGATATTAACATATCTCTGTTTTTATTATTATCATAAATGTCTGATCAAACCTAACATATACTACTGGCAAGACTATACTATAAAGTACAGCTGTTATTATTTAGCTCACAACAATATTATTTCAATATCATTTCTTTCCTATTTATATAAACAAGAATTGAACAATCACAAATTCTGAAAATCATTCATTACAAACCGCATTTTCCAAAAAAAAACCTAAATCAAAATTTCCAAATCCCCATACTGCAGCACCAAATACCGCTGTCAACGCACACGCCTATCACCAAATGTAAAAATAACCCTCTAAATATCAATTCCGGTGTCGCGCTGTATTAAATAAGGAAAACACTAATTCTATCTGCACTCTCGCACACGTTCGATCCGTATCCTTCCCCCAGCCTTTTTTTTTTATCTCCCGTGCATCTCCTCGCCTGCTCCCCCTGACCTGGAATCTCTCCCGTACCTCACTCTCTTTTCTCTCTCGAGCCCGCGTTCCCTCTTTGTCCTTCTTTCGCCCCGGCCCTGTCTCTCTCTTATCCTTGAATCTCGGCGGCTGTTTCAGGCCTGTCCTTTCTCTTCCCTCTCACTTCGTTTATCCACAAAAGCCGCGTGTTGCGCGTGAGAGAGACACGCCGGCAGCATCCGCCTGCGCCGGACCTAACCTAATTGTAGGACTAACTTGACTCGACGAACCTATATAACATCCCCTCTGGGCGCGTGCTCGCGCGCGCTTCTCCAGCAGCAGCAGCAGCAGCGATTTCTCAAGCCAAGAAGGAGCAAGTTAAACGGACATGGAACAATGGCTGCTCGTTGCTCTTGGCGTGGGGAAAAAATAAACGGTACTTATCGGTGATTTGAATGCTCGCTGAAAGACTGCTCGTTATTCTTTATGTTGAGAACGATGTTGTTCTTCATTAACCGCTTTCCAATGATAATAAATATGTGAACTGTTTGTTTGTGTAGTTCTATTCAATCCTCGTGTCTTTCATTTTATTGCAAGGACTAGGTTGAATTATTATTTCATTAGCAATGTATTTGGTATTATTATAATGGAATAGCTCTTGATAAGCCGGTCATAAAATCTTATTAACAATCGAGTGAATTATTTCACTGTCGCTTAGTTATTAATAACTCCTAAGTAATTGCTACTTAATTAAGACTATTCCTAAGTAACCACCGATAATAACAACATCATTATTTACCTGCGCGCTAGAATAAGCCCCAATTCATTATTTTCGAGTATTCATTATTCCTCGGAATTCCTCATTCCGACGTTCCCGAATCAATTATTATCAGTCCAAATAATAAGCATCCACTTAAATTTCTTTGAAAGACGAAACGGAAAAAATGACGCCCACAAGCGCGACAAATGAGGCACGGATATAAACAATACGCGCCGGGGGAACGCCCAGCTCGTTAACGCCGGCTACATCGCTTGCTCTTACGTCTCTCACGCACGCGGCCCGAAGACAGATATTTCAGGCGCAAATGGGGGCCGCAGGCGTCGCACTAAAATCGACGCGACCGCGTAGGCCAGGGCATTTTTCGCTTCTGTCGAGAATGGTTCTTCTCTTCGAGAGGGGAGAGGCTGTCTACTTTTTATTTTTTTCGCCGAGTGCTTGTATAATGCGGCGACGCGCGGGGGAGGAGAATTGAATGAAAAAATTTAAAGGTGCGACGGGGCAGGAGAATGTTTTTTCTCGGCCGACAAACAAGGTATTTGATAACGCGCGAAAAAGCCTTGGGCGAATATTAATCTGTTTACTTTGAGGAGTAGGTGTGTTGTGGGCCAAGCATTGTTTAACTTTGCACTAGGCGGAGAAAATAAATTTCAGGATGTCGAGGCGTAATTTATGAGCTAAGAGCCGGGAAGATTGATAAATAAAAGTTTAAATGATGAGATGTTAGGCTTGCTTTAATATTGATGTGAAATCTACATATAGGTTCCTGATTTTGTCTAGTAAATACATTAGTTTTAGAAATTTAATTTTGTTTTAAGTTTGAAAGTCTGAAAGAAAAAAGTATCTCACCTTTTATTGACTTTTAGCTGAGTGGTCTACGTAGAATTTGATAGATGTACTCACCTGAAATGAAAATATGAAAGTTATTAAAGATATTGAATGTATGAATTAAAGTTCATATTGAACTATTGTTAGACATATATTAAAAGGTCATTAATGTACAATTACATTAATTTTAATGCAAAAGTAAATGAAATTTTAAAACTTTGGATTAATTTCAATATGGCATTATCATTTAATCTAATAATTATTACCTTCCTTTGATAAATACTTAGAAGATTTTGCTAAAAGCTGAAAATTGATCATAATACATTTGATAATGAATAATTAATTTTTTTCTGGGATGAAAATTACTTCTTTTTATATATATCTTCATAGATTAAGCTTATTAAAATTTAGGATTATATAAGCCTAAATTACTCAACAATACACTAATTTCAGAAAAATAATTTTATTTTTTTCTACATAAATAAAAACATTATTTTTTTTATTAACAAATGCATCATTGTCAGTTTTCAGCTTTCAACTTAGCTTTGCTCGCATGTAAAAATATTCAACAGTGTAGCCTAGTATAATCATAAAATATTTATGTAATTTCAAAAAGCTACATATTTTCTTTTCTAAACATAAACTGTTTAAAAAAATGGAATTTTTAAAATGCAATGTACAAAGTGAGATGTTAAATTATTTAAATACCGTGGTAAATACTAGTTTTTTTTATTTTAAAACGAGAAATTTAAAGGTCTTCAATATCGTTATCTTTATAGTCAGCACTTACTTTTTCAATACTCTTATAATGAGATTTACTTCATCAATTTTCATCGAATTGTTCTCATAAAGATAAGAGAAATGCCTGGAGAGCAATTTCAATAAAATTTTCTCAAAAGAAACGGATTTAAGCAATGTAAGCCAATACTTTCAGTCTCGAGTCTTTAATACCTGCAGTATTGAAGAATTTAATATATTCCCTAGTAAAATTTGATTTCTCATAAAATGTTACAGAAACAATAAAAAATCTCTGCCGAACCTACTCCTCCTGACTTCTCACCGACTCCTCCACGGATCAAAAACTCCCCTCAACTCTTCCACCACAGCGCACCACTGCAATTTCCAACCCCTCGTCCAAAGGATCATGAACTGACCATTAATAAATCTCAATAAAGCCCTGCAATTCAAAAGACCCCTCTACCAACCAACCAAAAACATCAAAAGAACCTTCAGCAGTCTCCAGATCCATCCAAAGTCTCGCGGTCGCGCGGATATCGATCGAGCGGCTTCCGGGCGTACTCGTGGCCTTGAAAAGTCCGGAGAAAGTCAGCACGATAAAGGTAGGCGCGCGCGAGCGAGCGAGCGAAGAGTTCGCCGAATAGAAATGCTTTTTATCTCAGCGCGGAAAGTATATATCGCGCGACTTGACGAATGGCGGCACTCGCGCCAGGGACGTTAGGAGAGCGAGCGACACAGTTCTTCGCTCTTCGTTCTCGGCTCATAGATAAGTTTTTCTTCGCTTTCCACGGCGAAGAGGCCCGGCTGCGCGCGCGTGATTCGTCATCGTCCTCACGCCCGCGTTATATGATTCTCTCCCTTTGGATATCTGTGGAATTATGCAAATGCGCGACGCTGGCTACGTGGTCGGCTTGATAAGTTTTTCCGGCGCGGTAGATATCTCGGTGGCAAGGTCGGACCGGGCATATATTAAGATTGAGCTGTCCGTGTGTGTGTGTGTGTATGTGCGGTCCGATGAAAAGGAGCTGCGGGTAGGGCTGGGAAAAACTATGAGCGGAGATCGAATCATTGATTTGAATTGTGGGGTTTGTACGAATACGTGGCAAAAGGTTTGGTGCAGACTCCAGAGAAATTAAAATTTAGGATTATGTGCGGAAATAAAAAAAGTTGCAAAATAGCTTTATATAATAAGCATTGTTTCGCCCGATTTACTTTGTTTTAAAATAAAACCTGGCGAAAAAAATCCAACCCGCGTTAATTTAAAAATATTTTCCCTCCATTACATACTTCCGCCTGCAGCACTTAATCACAGAAACGTAATTTAAAAATTATTTCGAACTACACAGGAAGCATTGTAGAATAAGAGCAAGAGAGAGAGAGAACGAGAGAGAGAGAGAGAGAGAGAGCGAGAGCAAAATAAAAGAAAAGCTCTCGAGCGGATGGCGGTTAGCGTACGTCCGTATTCCCCGGAGGACTGCTCTCTCTCGTCCAACCCTCTTCCTGCTTCCATGGTCCGAGCGCCTCGTTCAGAAACCCCTTCGACCTCATTTCCCGCGCGCCTCGCGGAAATCCACATTCCATACTAATTGTTCTTGTTCGCATGCTAAAAAATTCTGCATCAATCTAAATTATGCGGCCCGTAGCTTTTTGACTTGCCGGGCGCGGCGCGCAGATGTAAATTTAATTAACGCGCCTACATTTTTTCCTCCCCCTCCCCCTTCCCCTCGGCCCGGGCTGTTTTAATAAAACAGATATGAAGTGCGCTCCCGAGTACCTAGCGGCTGGGCGCGTGCGGCTTCGCATGTGCAAGAAGTATTTACGCGGAATTAGAAACGTAATTACGTTTGAAATTAAAGCCGCCGCGTTTAGGGTATGGCTCGGTTCGGTTATATTTATCTTTGACCGGATCTATATTTGTTTATGTTGGGATAAACACGATTTCTGCGGCGGATTATTGGATTCCTGATGTTTCTTGAAATTGAATAAAAATACGTTTATTTTATTGACTTTAAAGATTGGTTATTCTGCTTTTTTAATTTTAAGTTTTATTAATAAACTTATATCATAATTAGAATCGTAACTTTGAATTTAAAATTAAAGTGTTTATTCCTATTTGCTCTTAGTCATTAAAAATAAACCAGAGACATTAATATCTAAATTCCGCTGTACGAGAGTAAATTCTTCAGAAATTGACTAATTCCAAGTTTTTCTGCAATGTGAAAATAGTATCTGTAGACTTGTACCTGCATATTTTATAATTTAATATTTAAAATTGTTGTAAATATAATTAGAATTGTCTATAAGCATATTTTGTAGAGGATGAATTAACATTAATTTTTCATTTTCAATGACTGTCAGAAACGTAATATATATAGGAGATATTTGACGTCAACAATTTTATCTCTGCAAAAGTAAGCTTCTTTCCCCTTCATATATGTGTGAATATACGCAAACGCGCATCTACACACACCTACACACACTAACACGCACTCACTCATCTGCATACACACGCACACACCCACACATACAGACATACACATCCACACACATACACGCACGCACACTATATA
Organism: Eupelmus urozonus; assembly: GCA_900480035.1. Lineage (NCBI taxonomy): Eukaryota > Metazoa > Arthropoda > Insecta > Hymenoptera > Eupelmidae > Eupelmus > Eupelmus urozonus. Next base: position 21,834 of record UELX01000703.1, on the reverse strand, counting down.
TAAGTCTAGGGAATACACACATACATAACACACACACTATATATAAGTCTAGGGGTACTATTTTCATATTTGAGAAGAGAATGGAAACAGTATACATGTGATATGAATGTTCTTCTTGTAAAGCACAATTTTCATAATAATGTATCTGGTTTGTCTTCAATAACAAACAATAAATAAAGAAGAATATCACTTTCAACATCAAACAGCATCTTGACAGAAATTCAATTTTTAAAGAAAAAAAGAAAATTGTAAGCAACCTTTTTTATGTGTATTTCCTATTCGTTCAGTCTCATATTCCGCTACGTTCAGAAAATAAGTTTATTTTGAAAATACTTCTCTCTCGCTCTCTTTTGTCTTTTCACAACCACTTCCTACCTATTTTGCTTATTTCTAATACAAGCAATATTCACACAATAAATCTTTGAACGATAGCCTTCGTATTGATTAAAAACACGACCAAACGACAAACATTCTCCAAAAAAATATCATTTTTTATTGTCCATTTACACAAATACGATGAAATCAAACCCAAATCCACCTCCACCTCCCCCCACCCTCGTGCCCTAGATACAAATACGCGCATTCAATAGCCTCCATATACGAAAGGCATCCAGCCCGCCCCGAGAGTCCACGAAAGCGAAAGTTCGCGCGCGACCCTTTTTTTCCCCATTAAACGAGGGCGAGAGCGCGATATCTTAACTTTCGACTTTAATGGAATCCCTAATAGTTGCGAGCGTCGCCGGCCACGGGATGGGAATGGCTTCCTTTTTTCCCGGGGCCCATTGTTCGGTGGCGGCTCGCGCCGAGGGTTTTCCACTGTTCCTTTCAGCCCCGGCGAGAAACTTTTTCGAATACGGTCGAAAGTATCGAGTTTATCGCTCCATCCCCACGCGCGCCTGGAATTGGGGGGCCGGCGGTCAACAATTCAGTCTTTGCGGCATGCGAGCGGTAAGTATACAAGTTAGTTGTTTTTCGCGAGGAAAGTTGCAGCTCGTGGTGTAAAGTGAGCGCCGGAGAAAAAGTGGTCATGGCGAAGTTTAAGGAAACATTTGCAATGTGGAGAGAAGAAAAATCGATGTAGGGAGTCGGAATGAAAATTTGTCTTTTTATTTATACTCCGAGTGAAGTTAGAGGGGGGGGGGGGGGGATGTTGGAAACGAGGGTTTCCCTGCAGCGCGAAGGTTCAACTTTTTATTAAACTTGTTTTTGAGCAAAGCTTTTTTTTCGGAGAGTAGCAGGATAATAATTGCGTGGAAGCTAAGAGAAGCGCGCGAAAGTTATACGTGCAGTCGTATTACACTGATAAATAGCAATGAAAGAAAGCATTCTTTAACAATATTCAAAACAACAAACTCGCATTAAGCCCGCCGCTGTTCGAAATCGCAATACAAACATATTAATCTACCTTATAACCATCGTTTTTTTTTTCCAGAAGAAGGGACAATCCACGGGCTCAGCAATATTCGTAATCAAATTTTTTCATATCCCGTCGGATCGCATTACCGCGCCATTCAGTCCCTTCTGTTTATGAAAAATTAATGCCGCGTCAGATTACGTTAACTCCGCAAGAGCCATTAATATATCGCTCGCGCGAGCCGAGCGATACAAACAAAAAACTTTCTCCCCGCTCTCTCGCGCCTCGGCGCGCTTCCCCCCTCCCCAATTCTCAAAGTAAACAAATCCCCGGCAACGACTGTGTGCGATGCCGGCTCCGAAAGGACAACAAGAGAAAAAAAAAGAAAAAAAAGCGCATCAGGAATAGAAAGAGAGAGTGAGAAAGCTCAAGAGCTCCCGGAATACTCAAGCTGCACGCGCGTCCCGTTAATGTCCACAAATCATGGGTAAAGGCAAGGCAAAATTTTGCTCACTCCGATTGCCAAACGGCTGACACGAGCGTCGATTGATCACTTTGTCGAGGAAAAAAAGCGCACCTCTCGCCGTGCAAACTCGTCTGGATTTCGCGAGAAGCGGCGAGGAGGCTTGAATAATGCGACTTCGTGAGGCAGATCTCAAAAAGCTGCTAAATTTCGAGGCACGCGCGTGCCTCCTGCTGATACCCCGCTATATTAGAAGCCGGCTCTCTTTCTTTCGCAGGCTGAATTCATGCGAGCGCGCCGATGTACTCTCCCGATCCGATTGATTTTCTTTTCTCCTTTCCGGAGGACGCCAGAGGTCGCTGGGACGAGGGAGATAACGGGACCTTTTAGGGGAAGGTCGAATTTCGAGAATGGCTGGCTCGCAATATACGAGTTTCACGCGTATAAAGCGTCGGCGCGAGGGCGCGTATGAGTAACAGGTGTGCGACTACGTTGAGAAATCGATTCATGGCCGAAAAGACACTTTTTTGTTTGGAGGGGTGGGGGAGCGGTCGTCGTTTTGTTGCGCGAGACAATTAAACAAAGTTTCTTTTATTGTGAAATTTTATTTGCGCGCGGCGTGTTGCTATGCATATTCTGGAAAGTCGAAGGCATATGTTAAAGTAATGGTACGGAAAATATAAAACTTTTATGAGCGGAGTTTTCTTTGTATTTATTTCCTTCGAAAAGCATAAACTGAAAATAGGTTACTCTCGCATCCCCCCAATTCAAATCATAAATATAATTTTTCGAAAAGCGATAAAACGTAAAGTTAAAGATGTTTGTTTTTCAAGACGCATCTTTTGTGCGATATTTTATGGTTTTATTTAAACAATAAAAATTTCTGAAAAATCTTTTTTTAGCATATTAATATCAAATGAAGACACTTACTAGAAGTCATGGATTTATTAATTCTGAAGATCAGTCTAAAATATGTTTGTATGTTTTCTTTTCATAGTCTTTATATCTGCTTCAACTATAGTTTCAATTTTACTTTTAACCACGATTAAATCTCACCTTATCTAGGACGTTTAACTTTTCTTTGGAAATTGTTTTTAAACATACTTTCAGCTTTATTTACGATTGCACAACAAACCATACATCTGTATTATTTCTTCAACTTTACCTTTGTTATTACACAACTGGGAATTGTACATGTAGTTCTTGTTTCTGGTTGTGCTTTTATAATTACGACAAAGAGAAATATTCTCAAATACATTTTTATCGATACTTTCATTTAGTTTTGTTAACGTTTTTTTCTTACTTACTTATCGATACTTTTAACCATTTTATAATATGCGTACAGCTTTGATAGTGCGCGGCAAAATAACTAGTATTAGCTGAGGTTAGATTTACAAAAATAAATACGAAACAAATGAAGATGGGCTTTGAAATCTGCATATATTGAGCCACATAATTATGTAAACATAATAAAGTTGTAAACAGCTTTCCACTCATTTGTATATCAAGCATTGTGGATTTGACATTCAATAATAACATTATAATGGTTGTAAAAATTCATGTAGCGTCATAATTGTTCAGTAATGATTGTCAAAAGCAATCGTGAGGTCACGCGCCATTCAAATATTTATATCTCCGGAAATAATTGCCAAGACAATGAAAAGCAAAATCCGTGACTAATAATTTTCGAAAATCTATAAGGTGAAACTAATGGAATTTTTTATGCAAAATTCTAATTACGCCCAGAAAGAACTTTGAGTAAAATATAAACCAAACTCCAATGTCTCAGTCAACCAAAAACACAATCACACAAACTAATTCCCACCAATAAATAAAAACTTAAATTTTCATCCCACTCCAAACAATCACGCTCCACCTACAAAAAACCTCACCCAGCCTCCATTTCCCTTTTTCGCGAATCACGAGAACACAGAGCCACACATTTTGACACCAACCAGCGAAGGCGCGTATCGACGTTTCCGACGGCAGCCGGTGGCCCAGAGCGAGACCAGCCGGGGCTCGAATCTCAGCCCCGTTTGTAATTTCGAAAGGGAGAAGCCCGACGCGCCGGCAGCAGACGCCGATATTGTCGACGCGGGCCGCGTAAATTTAATTTGTCCGCGCGTGATCCTGTCGAAAAATGTTTTCGCTCCCCCGTGTCACGAGCCAGCGCGTCGATACGCCCGCGGCGCGGATATTTTTGCTTCCTTCCCGATGAAATACAATGTGCGAGCCGTGTAAATAAATTAAGCGGGCCAAGCCGAAAATGCGCATTGCGCGCGCTCGCGCCTGAAATGACTTGTCAAAGCGAACGTTTGAATTGATGTATGCGAAACAAAGATTCGAATCCCGGACGATGCACCAGCGTGCGGATGAATGAAATGTTACTTTTTGAAATGATTGATTGACAGTGCGTTGATGATTGTAATGAATGAGGGTATAGATTAAGGGAATGGAGAATAATTAGATCGGAATCGTTGAATGTGCAGAGTGTGGAAAATCTTGGTGAGCGGATGGTGTAGTTGTTTCGTTGCACGTAGGAATGGTACACTTAGCATTGATCTGTGTTAACATGTGCTCAAATGAAATCAGAGAAAATATAAATATTCATGACGGCCCTTTTTAGAATGCGGTTTTAATATTCATGTAAATCAAACGTTTGATGTATTATTTAGGCCAGATTGATTTTTTATTTTACAGACTGCAGAAAAATCCATTCTTTTCGTATTCAAGCTGCACTGTCAAGTCTGTCAATATACTGCAGAAAAATTACACTTCATATTAAAACAGAATTTTTACAGCAGCGCCATTATTAAAGTATGAAAACAAACAGTTAAAATATGCATACAATTTTTTTCAGCTCGAACTATTTTGACACAAGTAAAAAATACTAAAACCTCCACCCAATCCTCATTAAAAAAACAGTAACTACCACCACTTCGAATCTTTATTAAACCCCCCCATCTCCAATAATACCCCGCTCTCCGACATCAATTCGAATACGACCGAAATAGAGAAATCTAACGCAATTAGATCACCAGGAACTCGTCCGAGGCAAAGAAGTGGCCATAATCTCGTTCGGCCAATCTCTTATCGAGCGCCGCGGCAATTTCGACTCGCCAAAACTCGCGCCTGGAAATGGAAGAAAGCGGCCCATGTCGATCTGAAATCTATATCGGCGCTCTCGCCGAGGGACACTCCGTCGTACGTTCAAAGCAAATCGCATTTGTTCCCGCGGCTACGCAAGCGCGGGCTCCTTCTCCTGGAAAACGCTATTTCCCCTTTTGCTTTTTCGCTGCGCGCCGCGCAAAAAGGCCATTCGTTGGGTTCCGCGGGAGCAGCGCCGCCGTTAACAAAAGGAAAAATAAAGAGGAAGAGAGCGGAGGAAAAGTCGATAGTGCCGAGATATCTGAGACTGGCGTTCCTGCGCTCCATAGTCGTAAAAGGTGTGCATCTTCGCGCGTAATTTTTAGTGCTGCGGGGTATTGATTGTTTTTTGGAGTTTTAATGAGAAATTAGATTTTGTTTGATGTGTTTGTTAGGAAGCTTTTTGGGAGAGCATGAGTTGTGTGTATACTCGTTGAATATACTTTTTTATTTTTGAGGTAGAGTTTATTTTAAGAATTTGAGATTATGTGTACAGTAAAGCAGTTATGTTTATGTGGATTTAATTTTAAAAACTATGATTTATTTTGGTTTTAACTTACATGTAATATAAAATTTTATTTCTTTTAAAAGAAAAAGTTTATGAAAGTATACAATGTTTAAATACACTTCTGCATTACAAGACTTCCTACTCTTTGTAATAGAAATCGTTGCTCTTCAAATCTTTAGAAACAAGAGTACTTTTAGTTAGGAAATAGTTACGTAACTTTTTTTATTCACCTTTGTACAATATCCATGTTCAGTCTAAGCTTTTGCGCACTTGCAATATTGCTTGCGTCCTGCTTTTCGAGAAGCAACTTTTCAATAAAATAAATGAAATGTAATAGAATGTTATTACCTCTTGTAAATCTTGTTAGCATTAATTACAGCTGGAAGGAAAAGTAATTTTGCAGTATTAAGGGAAATAATCTCGTGCTTTATTGGACTTTTTTTTCATACGTAGCTAGTAACTATTTCTTGGATTTTATAATGTTTTATTTCTTTTAATTTTATTCAAAAATATCCATAAATTTTTAAATATATTTTATTTTATTTATGTAAAATTAAATTAAAATAAAGAATAAATTAAATTCTCTTATTTATATAAAACTTGTAAAATCAAGCTTATATTCCAGAATGTTATGCGTCTTTCATGTTACTCCAATGTATCTTTAAAGACTCTAGCACGTACTGAACTTATTAAGTTAAGAAACGGAAGCAGAATACTAAATTTAAATTGCAGGTTTTGGTGAACAAATACCATTTAAACAAGCTTGGCAAATTGAATAATAAAACAAGCTATAAGTAATATTCTAATGGACATCCAAATGTATAAATGTAATATAATATCAAATTAAGAATTTATATAGTCTAAAGATATATACTGACATAATATGAAAGATGCTTGATTTTATATTATGAAATAATTATAGAACGTATAAATTATTTATTATTCCAGGTGCTATTAATAAAAACTAATTGAAAATTTGTATAGAACCAACTGACTTACAAAGTTTGTAAATCTGTGCTAAAGCAAATTTTTAGTCTGCAAAATGGTACATAATTTGAAAAGAGAATATTTCAATACACCTGCAATTCTAATCATGACTTTTTCCAATTAGGATTTTTGCTATTACTTTTCAGAAATGGTTCCTTGTTAGTAAATAAAGCAGATCTATAAAAAATATAGAAGAAAATTAATATCTTAAATTTTAAAATTGAATATTGATACATTTTTTACAAAATATAAAAATTATAATTATTTCCTTTGCATATATTTAGTGACATTTAAAATTCTACTATCCGAACGACAATAGGTCATGTCTTCTTTAGAGTTGAATAAAGTACTCTCATGTTTTCTTCATCACGTAAAATGCGCATAAATTTGCACACTTACAATAAAAAGTATGCAGCTGTAATCTAGACTGCATAAACCGGTGAATGTACGTCAATAAGTATTGGAAATTAAGCGCTCACTTTAATTTTAAATCGGGTTTTTAAGTACCAACCAAATAAAAATGGTGCACTTTAATTTTATATATCTTAAACATATTTTTTTAATGTTTTTGAAAAAAATTGTCGTCACTGTCATAAAGTTCTCTTTATAAGATTTCAAAATAATGATATATAACAAATATAAAAACATAACGAAAGAGAAATTATGAATTAAGAAAATATTAAGATCTTAATTTTAACAAATACAATAGTTTACAAAATAAAGGTAAGAAGAAAGATGAAAACAAAAACGTTTTGACTTATTTATTATTTCGATTAAAAAAATATGACAAAATTCGGAAATTCAGTCCGTTTTAGAGCCCATTTTTTCAAGGTAATATTTTATGGAAACAATTTCAATTTTAAAATTAGTCATATTTAAACTCAAAAGACTATCTCGTAGATGTTGGTTTGATAAAATTAGGAACAATTTTTTTTGTAATCTGATTATAAAGAATTTTGTAATTGAATGAGCACAAAGATTAAAACAACTTATAATATTTGAGGGATTATGTTTAAAAGCAGCAACAGCTTAATAAAAAATATGTTCGTTTTTATCTTCACAATTTTGTCGTTTGTCGAATTCTGTAAATTTAACTTTAGCTCAATTGATGACATTCCAAATCCCAAACAATAAATGTACTGATTGTTTTAATTTAAACTTAAGCCGATTTATACATTAATTCATTTACTTAAAAGTATAGGTCCTCAATGTTTTATTGAAAATAATGAAAATAAAAAATCTTAAATTTATTATTGACATGCATTAAAAAATTAATTAAGAGTAATTTAAACCTTGTAATAATCAATCGTATTATTATGTCTCCATTTTTTTCATAAGACATTTAAATTACGATATTTATCTTATCGAATAATATCATTTACTTTTTCCTAAAATAATTAAATAATTTATCACGATACAACTCATTTTGGTCTCAAAAAATGTGTACATTAGTATTCGCTTGGACATCAATAAGTTAATCAACTAAGAAAATTCCCAACCCCTCGAAAAATAATCATTCACTACAAGAAACAACCGGACGCAAACATGTTAGACCACCGCAAAAGAAGAAAAAATAAAAGAACCAGAGAAGATAAGCTGAAAACACGAAGATCAATAAGGATAACTTAGCACCTGCATCGGTCTAGCCCACTCGCTCGTCTAAGCCAACCGCCCCGATAAACGCGTCATCTCCGCGTCAGGCCGCATGTAGAAAAATGCGCAAGGCCAATAAAACCGCTCGCTCGATATTCGAGAGAGAGAGAGAGGAGAGGCTGCCTCCGTTACACTTCCGAGATATTGAATCGTGCCCGGGCGGGGGCGGTGGAATACAAGAATCGAATGAAGTTGCGCTGTGGCCGTCACATCGCGCCCGCGTATCCGACACCTCGATATCCAGTGTATATCCATTCCGCACACGTGTACAGCGTTGCGTTCGCTCCATTTGTCACGCCAAGCTTGTACCTTGTACTCGAGTTTTTTTTTTTATATTTTCGTAGATAAAAATTTACGCGATACGTGCGCCTTGTAAATAGATTTCCTCGTATTTATCCAATATATTTTTTTATGATTTTGTATCCAATTGTTTTCCAGTTCGATTTTGCGCACTTGATTGAACTGAGTTGGATGTATGAGGAAAGAATGACTGTAAAGAACTTTGGGATACGAAAGAAAGCAGGCTGTTTGGTTGATATTATATGTGGTATACTATATGTATTAATGTTTCATAAATTTGAAAAAATTTGGTTGTATAATAATATAAAAAAGAACATAATCTTTGATAAACTAGTTTAATCTAATTTAATGATGTTATAGCTGATATTGTTGAAGTGTTTCTTTAGCATCTATGGCTAAATCTAAATAGCATTTTGTCTTCCTTTCCTTGTATGCCTCGTCTGACAATACCATTTCTGTTACTACTGTAGCATCAATCCGCTGTTAACATTATTCTTGAACAGTTTGTGTATTTACTAAGAAAATTAATAAGATTAACTTTTAAAAATTTAATACTACATTTATTCATTACTTATCCTCTAAAATAATAAGTTATAATAATTATAACAATGCAACGTTCCTATTAAAATTCAAATCCAATTTACAATTTAAAACAACCGCGCTCTTCGTGACTCGGAGAATCAAGCCGCACGTAGCCCGCGATTTTTCTTCTAAACACCTTAAGAGCGCGAATCGCGCTCAAAGTGGCGCGAAACATTTGTATCTTTCTAACATCCCACAAAAGCCAGACCTTGGCCGTGACCGGTATCGTGACTCCCTGCACTATTCCAACCCGTCGCCGTTACTCGGCGCACCTTCTGGGCGGAAACCGAGAAGAGGAGGCGAAACCGTCTATCGAGATAACGCGCGGGCGCGCTGCCTCCGAGCCGTTATAAATTTCTCGCTGCCCTCGCTGGCTGCTATCTCGCGGAGTCGATATACGGCTACTTTGGAGAAATTATCTGATTATGTATTAAAAGGAAAGGCATTAGGTTGCAAAGTTTCCGCGGTTAAGAAAATACGGGCACGGCCATCTGGTAATAAGCGTAATTTTGAAGTGCTCTGTAGGGGCTTTTGCTTTAGCTCGGCTCTTCGTCTTTGCTTCGTTTCCTGCTTGAGGTGTTCTGTTTTTTCTCCTTTTTTCTTTGGCTTCGTACTTCGAGGTCCTGGCTTCATTATGTTAATGAATTTTTTTTCCATAAATTAATTATTTGGTTACTAAAGCCTATGCTGTGCATTAGTGAATTTTCGTTGAATATTGGTGTAGGGTGATTATGCGCTGTAATTAGGTCAGAGTGCCGGGTTTTTGGATGTAATTATTTGGTATTAGTAATTAGATTATGACTGGCAGCCGTATTTTAAAACAATTCTAATGCATATGTGGCTTACATTTCGCTTAATAATTAGAAGTTATTAATAATCTATATAAAGTTGAACATATAAATTATTATAATGTAATATTTGTTTATTGAATTTTTAAAAAATTTGGCTTGTTAAAACACGAAATTTTGTAAATCTACTTTTTTTTTCTTAAATTTTTTGTTTGCAAAGATCAAAATTGAAATTTGCAATAAGAAAAATCTATCGTTCCTCGGCACTATATCGTCACACGTAGATGTCGAGTCTAACTTACTTGTTTGCGGCGTGCTTGAAATTATGACGAGTACGTGAGACGTGTCGAGACAGATCTTTGTCATTATAATACGGTATTCGTGCTTCAAGTTGTACATGAATAAAAAAGAAATTTAAGAAAAGCGAGAGGGAATGTAGTAGAATATTTTACCGCACTTCACATATTATTCAAATAGATTGAGTGCAACTATTTAGAAATGTTAAATCAGTATCATACTGTTTCTTTTAAATGGACTTAAAGTGAGATATTATACAAGAAATATATAATTTATTATTACTGTGCGCAATGTACTTGAATCATTATAATATTACTTTGAAAAGATAACAAGAGCGAATTTACAATTTTAAATAATATATATAAGAACATGAAGCCATTTTCACTGTTGTAGTTACAAATAACCAAAGCGTATATCTGGAGAAGCTCAGAGTTGGAATGAACCGTATATAGAGGAACGACATAAAAGAGCAGAAGACAATAAGGTAAGGAGATAATAGAGAAGAATAAAAAAAGAAAAGTAAAAAAAAACATTAAGATACCGTCACAAAACAGACCAGGCCACAAAAAGTAAAAAAGAAAGTGAGAGGACAATGAATGGAATGAAATGAAATGTGACAACAAATTGAAAAATGTTTGTTTACTAAAACAAATTTATATCCATTAAATTATTTGTTTATGGGTTATTTAAAGGGACGTACTCAGTAAATCAGTTATTTTTAAAAATAATTAGTACTATTAAGGATTTTCTAATATGTATTTTATGTTTATTTTCCTCCGTTTTGAAAGAAATAAAAAGCTATTCTCAATGAAAATATGCATTTTGCAATAATCCGGTTAAAAGGCTTCGGATTTAATGGGCTAAGAATACCTTTATTTTAAGTTTAATATATAGATGCACAAAAAAAATAAAACAATAATGGTATTTTTTACAAAAAAATCTTAACATAAATATAATAAAAAAGATCATCGATTTTTTGCTAACTTATTGATAGTTACGAATCATTATTACAGTTTAAAAAAGTTAATTTCTTGATCCCCACGAACTAAGGAAAGTTTTGACTAAATTAAATTAAACATACGAACGAACAATAAAGCCATATCCACAACATTATTCTAGTTCTTCGCAAATTTCTAGAAAATGTAGAAATAAATAAAATATAATAAATATACGATAAAATAAATATAATATTTTAACAAACTCCCATAATTACTTGTCATCGCTTATTTTAAGGAAGTAGCAATACTACAATCAGAATTTCGAAATTTATTTAGATGAGTTAAATTCATTCAGTACCTGGAATAAATTTTGCGTGTGATAATCATCTTTAGTGTTCAACCAACCATAAGAATAATATTCATCATTGTATCCTCTATTCGGTCAACCGAAAAACCGCTGATAAAATCAAAGCCTCTAACTAATCTTCAAATTTACTGAAATAGCCATGTTTATAAGAGGCATTAATTGTACTAAAAAAAGGTTAAAAAATATAAGTATTCTAGTTAAAGAATCTAATTCAGATCGTAAAGTTAATCAATTGATTTGATATTATTCAACTAAGTTAAATGTTGTTTCAAATCATCATATTGCTATTGCAAATTTTCATTAATTATTCTCAATTCTTATTTTTCATGAGTGAATTGCAAAGAAAGATTTAATATTTATTTAAACAACCTCTATTAAAGATCTCTTTTTCAATCAGATAAAGTACCTCTAATTTGAATAATTTGTTGAAAAATCATATAATACATATAAAACGTATAGTGATAGCTACAATTTCATGTCACAAATTCTACATCAACCACGCCCCGCACTCATCATCAATTTACACCATTATATCACAACTAATGTATACAAATAAACAAATTCGATTCAATCTCATCCCATATATCACTACCTTTAACAACCCCGAAATTAGACGACATTCATTAACGTCAACGCGAGCAGCATCAATTACCCAGTTCCCTTTCCCTCTCTCTCTTTCTCGAAAAAAGACCTCGAATAAAGGCAAGTCCGTAAAACCAGCCTCGACGCGCGCGCGCGCGCGGAAATCAAAAAGGAAATATAAACCGGTAGGCGCGAATGGCGAGAGCTAGCTCAGGCCGCAGGGATAAAGAGGCTGAAAGAAAAAGAGAGGCCGACTCGACGAAAGCAAGAGTCACGCAGCCGGGGGCGGCTGTGGCGGTAGGGGGAACGATGCTTGATGGCTCGCGGGAGTGTTGTCGCCCATATAGCCACGGTGATTTATGGCGATATCGCACTCACGTATATGTAGGGGCTTCTCTCTCTCTCACTCGCTCCGTGATCCTTGGCTTCCTTCACCGCCCCTGTTGCTCTCTCACGCGCGCTAGGAGGACGATGACGCCGGCAAAACGAACGGGGAATTTCCAATTTTGCATCTGTGGATGTCCTCGGCGTCGGGCTTTTCGAATTCCCGGAAGGGAGATAGACGAAGGAGAGAGGAGAGAGCTCGACTTTTAATGGGAAGTCAAGCTTATCTAGGCAGGAGGAATTCGTTAGTGCCGTGAATGAGGATCGGACGTTGAGGAGCTCGATCTTTTTGGATTTCAAAGCTGGATGGAATAGCAGCGATGCTCGGCAGTCTGGAGAGGATTGTTGATGCGCTGAATAGCAAGTTTTAAGAGCGGACTTTAGTAATGCGATTCTGTAATTAGTGTTACTTTTAATCAAAGTTTTATTTCGCTCCGTCGTAAAGCTACTTTAGTAGCGAAAATTTTAATTGTACCATTGTTGAATCTTGAAATTAAATGATTCTAATTTTCGAAAAAAAAGGCGCTAACTTAATTCTAAATTTACACCAGTTTCAACATAATTGAATTGAAAATCCCAGCTAGTGTCTTTCGGATAAAAACTGTCTCGAAACTTTCAAGCCTGTATTGCGGGGCTCGCGGAGGCCATAAGTCGTTTATTTCGTTTATTGCGTGGACGGCGCGCTGGAGAGCTGTCGTTACGAAAATAATGATGTCGAGGCTATTTTAACGTCGATTTATAGAGGATGACGACGTGCAGGAGAAACGCGACGGTATATTACGAGCGTTGTGCGTGCGCGGATATAGCTATAAGCTTTTTTTGGGCCACCGACTATAACGGCACTCACGATCCGGACTACTTTTATCGTTACGGCTGAAAATTGGATGTAAAAAAAGAGGGAATGTCTCTTCTGGGAATATCAATTATAAGCTCGTTTAAAAGAGAGTCTGGCGAAAGAAGCGGTTGATGATGGTAAATTTGTCAATTTTGTTGAAGCAATTAGAATTGTTTGATAGGACAAACATTTTAAATTAACCGGGCATGTTAATCGATCAACATCGAGCTGTCCATTCAAAATTTAATTGCTTATCAGTTTGTCGTTTGATTACCTAGTTATCTATGATTTAGATTGTCAGATCATTGTTAATTTATGACATTGCGGTCGAGCGATTCATGAAATTCATCGAATCAAATTGTATTCAAGAGGAGTACTATTTAGAAAAGAGGTGCAAATGCATTTTAACAATTTAGCGATGTTAGTTAAGAGTATAAAAGATTGAATGAAAATTTTTGAGAGAAGTTAAATTATTGTAATGGATCTGTTTATTCAGTTAACTTAATTTAATGAAAGTCCATAGGTTCTTCTGAAGATCAATTATTTAGAATTTATATCTAATTTATTATATATATATTGTCACTAGACATTTGGAATTATTATTTTTATTATTTACAGAGATATTTTTTTTTTAAATATAAATTCTAAAATTGAATAAGTTTGAGTATAAGAACAGCATTTTCTTTGTCTCAAAAGAAAAAGGTTTTAATTTTCGATTAACTACCTAAGAGCTAATTCGATAAGTATGCCAATTGAGCATTTATGAAAAAAAGAAAGAGAAAAATATATGTATCCTTCGTCGTTTTTTTTTTCAACACAAAAGAAACGGCAAATCTTTTTCAAAAATACAGTAAAAATTAATACTATTGGCGAAAGGTCAAAGGTACGTTGGGCAAGAGTTCAAATCGTGTCATTTGCTGTCCCTAGTGTATACGTTCGATTTGCTTCGTCCTTGTTGGTAATGTCCTATATCCTTTAGATCTCTTGCTGGTGAAAAATATCGACGACACAGAATTGAAAGATGTCTTTTCGGGTTATAGAGAATTTTACGATGTGCCAGATCATCATGGTCATTCGTTTCTTTTTTAGATTCGTCAAGGTTAACCAACTAGGCCGTGCATTTTATTATTCGTAGACGCGAAATGTAAATGTAGGAAAGTTGAAAAAGCGAGCACGTATTTGAAATATCAGCTTTTTTGAGCTCTTACGGCGAGCTCGTTCCACTAAAAAATTTGCATGCAGTTACGAACGTTTAAATAAACATATCCATCATTTATTAAAACAGATGTTTGAAGTACTAGAAAAATAAATGCTTATATTTGAACAGCGTATTTTTGCAAATATGAACAATGTTTGTTGATCGATTATTTTAAATATTTTATCGGCAAGTATCCGTGAAAATAAAAGCATTAATTTTTAACAAACTTTTTGTAAAATTTATTTTAGCATTATTAGTTATTGAAAGGTTCAAAAATAAATTAAAAATATTTAAAATATTAACAAAAAAGATCAAATAATAACATTTTCATTATTTTATTTATCGTATTGTTAAGTAGACAATCTAATCCCCAAACAAAAAATAAAATAAAAACCGTAATAGCTCAAAAAATAATTTAATTATATTTCTATATTATAATCAATGAATAAAACAACCTCTATTAAATTGAAATAAATACCATTTAAATATATTTATATATTGTTTCTTAATATATCAAATTGTAAAAAAAAGTCATTATTTAAAATAAATTCAAGATTTATTGCGAAACATAATTGAGAAGTGTTTTTAAAATATCTATTTTACTAAGCACTTCTCAAAAGAGTGATTTGAGAAAACAAACAGCAATTTTCGATTGAATAACCAGCCCGTTAAATCAAAATTAATAAGCATATCTTTCAAACTCGATTAATTTCAAAAAACATAAGTTCGGCAATTTTTCAAAGCTGCCGCATTAAAACAAGCACGCAAACCAATATCCCGCGCCGTTCGGAGTTTTTATTCATACAGTCGCATGTTAGCGGCAAGTCAATACGGGCCGTTTACGCTCTTAATACGCCCGTTTCATTATTCCACGCGCTCGTGCCAGCAAAACGAAAACGAAAGGCTCTGATTAAAAGCAAAGCTTGCACTATTCGAAAAACAATGAAACTTTAAAGTTCCGCGCGGCTCGCATAATGAGCAGGAGGAGGTGGGGGCGCATGCAATGAAGCGATCCGTGCCATTAACATAGACCTTGCCCCCAGCGAAAAGCGGCTCCTGTCCCTCTCCTATCGTGCATGCATGCACGCGCGCGCGGAACGTCGCGCAATCACAAAAACTGGATCGCAATTGCCGCCAGTCACGCTACTCGCCGCAAAAGAGCTTCTCGAACCGGGTAATCGCAGGAGAGTACAACTGAGGGCCCGCTCGATTCCGGGCATCGACATGTAGGATCGTGACGCGCGAGGAGATCGAGAAAGGCTGGGAGAAGGAGGGTGGGACGAGAGAGAGAGAGAGAGAGAGAGTTATTACGACTCTTGACTTTTATTGGAGCAAATCTGACTGACGAGATAGGAGGATAATGAAGATTCAAAGAGACGGAAGGGGGAGAAATAAATAAAAGGGTATTACGGCAGTGGGGAAAGAGGATTTCGCGCTTCGGGCTCGAGAGGTAAGCGGCTCGGGTGCGACGCGAGTGGCGACTATGATAATCGATAAATATCGAATGATGGCGGAGCAGTGTTGAGGAGACTCTTGAAAAGAATGCATGTAGTGCTTTAAGGCTCGTTCACATTAAGAGGGAGCTACGTAAAGCAAAGTTAATTGATGATTTTGTCGCAGTCATTTAAGTGAACTTATAAGAACGTAACTAGGGTATCTTAGGACAATCGCATTCCTCTTAACAAATTAATAGTATTACAAATAGTTTATAAATAAAATATAATTCGGCATTATTAAAAAAATTTTTTTCTTTATTGGTATAGTTATTATTATGTAGGTATGTGTGTGTGTGTGTGTGTATATATCAGTGAGCCAGTGTGCGTTAGAGTGACGGTGTATTAGTTAACAAAATATTTGAATAGCTTATAAAAAAAAAAACTAAAAAAATTGTTTATGAACTATTAATTTTATAATAATAAATGTGTGCATGCGTGTGTATGTGTGTTTGTGTGTATGAAAGTGTGTGATGAAAAGACATCTTCTATATCTATAATTGAGAGCACCATTAAACTTAATATTTTTAAGTAATTGATTTTATTTTATATAGCACATTATTCCCTAGAAAAATTTTTCTATATTATAAAACCATATGAAAGAGAAATTTTCTAATATACTTTTTAAAATCGTAAAAGAACTATCTACGAAAGTCAATATGCTTCATATCGAAAAACATGAAAAAAATCAGCCAAATAACTCAAAGAAATAGTAAAAACTTAGTCTCAATTTTGTATCTCCCTAACTTAAAAAAAGTATATTTTCACTCTTTTATAAAATAAAAAAGTTTTTATGGGCCATCAAAGACGAATGCTCACGGGTATAGGAGAAATCCGCCCCTGAGGTAGAGCTTTCAAAAGTAGTGCAGTCGCGTAAAGCGCAAAGGGATTTTTTTATTAAAAAAATCCATCACGCGACCCTGCCCCGCCAAAATTGAAAAAAAGGAAAGAAATCGCTTCGCTCGTGGCGACTAAATGTATAACTATATCAGGCCGCGAAACATAAATATACCAAACGCGAACGTTTTATGACATAATTTAATATAAATATAGGTACTAAAAGTGTCATACAATTTCAGTACAACGCGCCGCGAGAGAAAAGATCGATAATAATTCCCGTTGCTGAAACGTGTATATTTTCCGCCTGAGCGATCTCGCCCATTAACTACTTTCAGCTTCCGGGAACGCAGTTGGACAATAAATGTAAACGGGTTAAAATGAATTGAAAGCTTTTTCCACCCTGCGTTCGCTAAACACTTTTTCACACCGATCATTTTTGTATCACGGAGCCGAGCTCGCGCTATTTTTTCCTGATACAGTAATATTTGCTCAAGCTTTGCTTGTCTTTTCATCGAGCGGCTCAATTATTTCAGCAGCGATTCAATGTTTTATCTCGCCCAAAATGAGATTCACGTCCGAGAGTCAAAATGATTAAAATCAAAAACGAAACACGTCGCGCGCGTGAAACACTTTTGACGTTTTCAGTGAAGGGCGCAATTAGCCTAGGGCATTTTGTCTTTAATTTGTTCCGGCTTATCGCGCTCGTAAAGCGGCAGCGGGGCTAGCTATACCAGAAAGCGGCGAGCTCTTTTAGGATGGAAGCGAAATTCGAAAAGCAATCTAAGTAATTAACACTTTCAATCTAAAAATTTTTAACTTTCAGATGGGATTCAGTAAAATGAATTTTACATTCTTCCGACTTTTTCCAAACGTACGTCAGTTTTGAAAATGGAATAATGTCTATCATTCAATTTTATTTTTTCGGTTTTATTTCAATTATTATTTTTCAAAGATGAATATTATACAGGAGTAATATGAAAAAATATAAATAAATGCAATTATAAAAATAATAAATTTATAATTTTATAAAAAAATAACAACGGTACAACATATCAGGTCTTTTTTAAATCATGACTGAAAAAGCTTTTTCAATTATTTCAGACCGATTTAATAAATAATTTTACGTGAAAATATTAAAAATTAATAAAGGCTTGTACATATGGATAGCATTAATTATTCTTACATATTTAAATACTTCCCGGCCTTCCTTTTTTTAAACATCAAATTTTCCGCAAAATATTCATTTTAAATAAAATTACCAAGCATTAACGCGAACATTCATGAAACATAATTCAATTTTTAACCCTTACAAAGAATTCCAATAACTCCAAAATCTCCGCAGCATCCCGCACTAGCTCGAATAAAAATTCGCCAGCAAATATCCACCAAAATCCGATCGCCTTGCACTTCCCGGGGTCGTCGAGCTATCCTCGCTCAAAGAAAAAGAAGGAGCAAAGACGCTCGCACCTGGGCAAGAGAGCAAACAAGAAAGCCAGCGCGAAAGGAGTCAGGATAAAAATCAAGGTCCGGGAGAAGAGATACTCTCGGGCGGGTATCCGGAGTTCCGGGACTGAGAAATCGGGATTACAGGCCGGGGCGTCGCGTCTCTCTGGAGAATAGAGAGCTGCCCGCGGGCTACGGGAGGGAAACGGAGCCGTGTAGTTTAAGCGTTTCCTCTGCTCCCGCCGTGGGGACGATCAGAGCATCGCGACGTGCGATGAGCGAGCTGACTCGGCCGATGCAGTTTCGACGAAGCCCTGAATTATTTGTTAGCGCTCGGCGAGAGGGATGGAACGAGGGAAAGAGCAGGAGAGAGAGAGAGAGAGAGAGAGAAAAGCAGAGAGAGAACTCGGCTATAGTACGTGATTTTGTGGTTCGAGTCGAATGCAGTTCGATCGCACTGTAATTTTTGCAGAGACTGGCAATATAGGATTTGCAAAAACTATGTCGAGAAAAATTAAAAAGAAATCAAAATATAATTTTTTTTTTAAATAAGAAAGAAATTTAGATTATCATTAACCTTAAAAAGAATTGAATAAGTTTTAATTAGGAAATATGTTATACCTGTATCTTGCCCCGCTCGTCTGAACATACCCGGCGGTTTCCACTTTTATATTAAATGGTAATCGTTTTTTATTAGATAATTAAACATGAATAATTAAATTCTTATATAATTTATATTTATCTCAACTATATAATTAATAGTATTCTCTATAGAGTAGATAATATAAAGTCTCTATTTGTTCACAAAAGTTAATAGATGATTTATCTGTTAGCTAAATTCATATTTTTCAAGTAAGAAACTTCTAGCTTTATATACGGCACACAAAATGATCTTGCAACATAACGTTTTTGGTAGTAAGTTATTAAACTATTATTTTTTCATATTATATTGTTTCCCATGTCACAATATTTTAGTAAACTGCTACAAAATTTTTATATTGCGTAAACCTTTAGTGTGTCATATACAATGTCGAAGCTGCCTTAACAGGCAGATGCCTGTTTATACTGCTCAAATATTTGTTTATTTATGAGCTACATTTACATATTTATAATAGCATATGCTAGTATAAAGAGCATTTGCTTTACAAAACAAAAAATAAAATATTTATTTAATACGCACGGTACATATATATTTAATTTATTTATAGTTTCAATTATTTATTTATAAATTTATAAAATTCAAATAATAATTTCGATACAAAATTATTTAAAATTCTCCCTTTTTATTAAAGCTTTTAAACTCTATATTTACGTAGCATAAATAAATAATAATAAACAAAATATATTTCGAAACTACAGCAGCCAAATAAAGAATACAAAAATAACAGCTCGCAAAGAGGTTCCGCTCGATACTTATTAATAAGCGTGAAAAAAGCCCGAGCTTAAATTCACCTTAAATAGATAAAAACTCAGACTAAGTGAATTTTCATCTTTAATAACCGTTAAAGTTCCCGGCTCACCTCTCGAAAAATAAAAGTTCAAAGAAAGTTCCGCGCCGAACAATTAATCCTCCCCCACCCTCTATTATTCCTCCCGTCTTTAATGTATTATGAATGAACACTACAATTCATGTGACAGTTACGAACAGCCCAATGATTGATCCCATCGCTCTCGCGTTAACCCGACGCGAGCTTGAGCGCCTGTATAATGAATCACCGGCGCGCGGCTTGCGCAACTTAACTACACTCCGTCTGTATAAAAAGGCTGTATTTATGAAAGCGCACGCGCTTTCTCGCACAGCCGAGCGTTATAACAAATCATGCCGGAGATCGGATTAGATCGCGCGCGGAAACGTCAATAAAGGGCCCCCCTACCTACGGCCGTCGCTTTAATTGATTCAATCTTGAAGCTAAGTTAAAGGGCTCGGATTAGTAGGCGTGTTAATCGCCGTACTGTAACTACTGCTCGTCGTATACGTGTGTGTGTGCAGCTACTTCGATAACATCGCTTTTAATCACCCTGCGCACCGAGAACTGTGTGTTTACCTTATTTAACGCAGCGCCGGTGCGTATATGTATATTCAGCCAGGGTCTCTAATACAGCCGGGGAAAATGATTTTCATCGCAGATGTGAATCGCAGAGGGGAGAAAGATTTAAAATTCGGTGCTAGCTACGCGGAGATTGGTAGCCCGGCGAGATAGAGATCGATTAACTGAATTATTGTTACGCAGGGGTGGGCGTAATTGATCGAGCCCCGGCGAGGAGGTAAACATACCGCGTTGAAAGTTAGGTGTTAGAAAGCAACAGATGGATGTTATGGGTTGATGCGAGGGTGAAACATTTTTTGTTACACGTCGTTACCGGGAACTTTGCCGGCTAGCATGATTGATTTAAATTACTGATCGTGTACTAGACGTTATATTTCTGTTATAATCTTTAAAAAGTTTTAATCGCTGCTTATGAGTCATAAAATAAGATGTATAGCTGCGAGGGACGCGTTATGACTTAAGAGGACATTAAACGATTAACTGTTGAGCTATCAATTAAATAAGATGAAATAATGTTAAACTGATACTATAGCAGAAATAGCTGTTTTTCGATTTTTTAAAAATAATTTTAGGATGTTAATAAATATTTTAAATAATCATAAGTATCCTTATGAACTACTCTTGCTTCCACATATCTCATACGTATATATATTTTCTTAAATATTTCATTCGACCGCTGAATTAAACCATTTTATTCATTCCAATAACAAACAACAAAATTATACAGCACTTCTTCTTCCTCTTTATCAATTATTAATAAAGCGAAAACACGCCAGCCTTGGAACCAAAATTCTCCCGAACTCCGGAGAATTTAGAAAGTCGCAGCGATGCGCTGCAAAGCGTTGACGTATGATAAAACTCTCCGGCTCAGTGAGAAGGATCTAAAAAAATAAGCCAGTGGGAGAGAGCGAGCTAGGAGTATAAATTCGACTACGTCGAGCGCTCCAATACAAGGGAGCGGGGAAAACGGAAAAAACGGGGAAGCCGCCTCGGGAAAAAGACTGTATATGACGCGGGGAAACGAGGGCTGCGTAAAATCTATTTTCCTCATCCCCAAGAAAAGAAAGAGAAAGATAAAGAGAGAGAGAGAGAGAGGCCTTAATATACGACGGAGAGAGGGGAGCGCAAGCAGAAGAATCGATGATGTTAGGCACAGGCGGTGTGCGGCATCTCGTGTAATAAGTCGACGCGCGGAATGATATTTATTTTAACATTCACGATAAATTCGTGGACGGAAGACAATGTGGGGCTGTCCGAGAGCCAAGCCAGTAATTGGCGGATCCACGATAGAAATAAACGTCACTTGTAGAGCTCGATATTTCGTTGTTAATGCACAGGGCTGAATTTGCGTTGCGAGATTTATGGAGTCGGGTGGGGGGGAAGATGGTTTTAGCGCGGATAGTGAGAATCGGATTCGTTATTATTTCGGATTGGCGTGACGGTAATCCATAAATTGTGGTAATTTGATAGTCTTACTTTGCAATGAGATGTTTCTTTTGTTGAGCTTGGTGTTTATTAAATAGTTAATAAGTTTGACGGAAGAATAACAGTTCATTAACCTTTAGACTGCCGGACTGGCTCATATATGAGCCACCTGTGACCTTGACAACTACTCTAGAGATATGAG